>KK112054.1:348499-382585 GCA_000611955.2 Stegodyphus mimosarum | reverse complement strand
GCCTTTATTCATTATCCACAGAACACCAATTTTAATTTAATATTAACTGAAACTTAAGTCAAACCTGCAAATAAAAATCAAATAACACATGTACACACAATACGAAGAAAGAGGTAGGGAAGCCCAAGCTCTGGAAGGAGGATGCTAATATCTTCAGGGTTGCCACTCAAACAGGAAAAGGAAATTCCCTGACTTTTCCAGGTGTGTTTTAAGAAAACTCCAGTCTATAAACATAGTGTGCACTGGCTGTGCTGAGAGGTAAATTAATTATGGTACTACTTTAAAACACAAAAATTTGCCATTTACATATGACTTGCATATAATCCCGAAAGCATTACTTTTATAACTATAATAGGAGCTGTTAAAACTGAGTAACAACAGTAATCTGAAGACTGAGATAAGAATCTGCCCAATCTAAATTTAAAAATGTCTTTTTTTACAGACATTTTGCAGCTAAATGAAAGAAAGAAATCTACCTAATGACATTTTAAAATAAATACCGATATTTTATATTTATTTAGCAGCATTTATAAGCAAAAAAATATGTACATAAAATTTCATGATGGTCATACTGCTAGAATTAGTTTAAGGAGTATGACAGAAAAAATTGCCTCAAATTTGAAATTTAGAAGGAGAAAGCCACATTAAATGATATGAACAACATCAAAATAAAGTTAATTACTTATAAACTAAAAATTCAATTACAATACTCAATGATATTTTGGCGAATATAGTTATACGAAAGTTCAAATGCATACAAAAGTGTATTTGTCTTCATGGAACCTTATTTCAATTGCAATAAATTTCTTCCTCTGCTAATGAACTGCTGACAGTGTTACTTCAAGCACTTTTATATTTTGTGGTCAGTAGCACTTGAGATCTGTGCAAGAATTTGAATACTCAAAAAAAGAGAGGAAAACTTTTAAGAGAAAAAAGATGTTTATTATGTTGTAATTTAAATAATTGCTTTGTAAAAAATATGCAAAGAAGCAAATTGTAATGGTAAACACGCTAAATAGTTAGCTAAAGATGACTGATTACTTTTTTTTAAAAAAATTTTTACTGCAAAATGACAGTTAAGGTATTTATAATAATAATAATAATAAAAGAGATTTGAAAGATTTTGTGGTAAAATCCTAGTATACAGTATGGCCTTGGCATGATTTTGAAAATTGTCACCAATACCAAAAATGACCCATTTACTGCTTTCATAATGCCACCAAATCCCATGTTTGCCACATATTAGGATCAAATCGATTTTGTTTTATACGAGAATGGGAAGGTATTTTCTTTTGTTCCAGATGCACTTTTCAAGGTTACTGGAAACCAAAGTTGCTGAAAACTAGCTTTGCCTTTCTATAAGACAATCTGATTGGAGCTGTGAAAATTGGCTCTACACCAGCTGCCCGAATTATGCTCAAGCGATACACAATTTGCCAAGAAAGTGATTGCTTCCAATGTTGGCACAAAAATCACTTTTTTAGAGATTGCCATATAAAAATTCCCTGACTTTTCCCAGTTTTTCAGGTAGTGTGGCAACCCAGTGATCTTTAAACTTTTTTTAATAAAAAAAAGCAATAAATTTAGTTAATAAAAAATTAAAATACATAAGAACGGTAATAATGATAATCTGATTACATATGCATCAATTTCTATGAAAAAGGCTACTTATCAGTTAGATGGGTTTAGTATGATATGAACATACAAATCAAACTCATATAAGAGCAATCATTATTTTTTAATATGAAGTTACATTATTTAATATGTAATTGAATATATATTTCTGATATTGCTTTCTATATGATGTTACTGACATAATTTTCCATCGCCATGTGAAATATATGGTAAATGACACAGCATATATTTCAAAGATTCAATGACACAGACAATATTATTTGCTTCCCCCATTATTTATTTTCCATACATCCCCCCTTTATGTTGTATTAAATATTATTAAATTCTAATAGGATGAGAAAAGACTATATGCCAATTATTTATAACTGCAGATTACCTCTCTCACATGAACTCTTAGAATTTCATAATTAAAATTTTGCATAATGTTTAATAAAATGAAAAATTTTACGTGGAAGATTCTATTACATAAAGTACACAAAATCTGCTTATGTTATTGTTGGTAATATATATATTTTAATATAATCAGTAATAAGTTAAAGGAAATTAGCCATTCTAGTCCTTCACTGCAAGCAGACTGATTTGTATGACGAATACTTAATACTACTATTATATACAGGAAAATAAAATTTCTTTTACGTAAGAAATATAACAGATTTAGATTGAAAAAGAATTGAATCATTATAAAATTATAATTTGAATAAAATAATCATTCTAATAAAACTCACTAAAAGATTGACTTTTCCAGCTTTGAAATCACATATTGTAGAATCCCGGTCAAACTGATCAATGCCACCATGCAATGCCATACAATAATATGATGCTTTCATTAGATCTTTTAATAAAATATCTGCATTTTCTTGTTTATCTACAAAAACAAGTGCACTTCCATTATCCAGATAATGACCTAAAAGTTCTAATAGTTTTAAAAACTTTCCATCTTCTTCTATTATAACAACATGTTGTTCCACGTCTTTGCACACAACACTGCGACCACCCACTTGGACTTCTATTGGTTTAGTCAGAATACGCCTTGCAAGGGCTTCCATTTGTCTTGGAAACGTTGCTGAAAACATAACAGTCTGACGATCTGGTCTAATGCTATCAACTATTCTCATAACCTAAAAACAAAAAAGATTTATAAAAGAAGTTAATGAATTAAAATCAAATATTTATCTACAGGTTTAGAATAACTACTTATGTTAATGAATTAAATAACACTTTTTCACAGTCTTAGAATAACCATTCATCTTTTACTAATTTAATTTATACTTTTATATATACATATTTATATAATTTTGAAAACACATATGTAACAGCCCAGATGAGAAATGCAGACCAGATCCAAAGAATTCAATTTCTATTACATGTCAATTATTAATTAAGAAATTCACTTTAAAATTGAAACTAAATGCATATTATAGTTATTTTCAGCAGAAGAAATGAGCTGTGTATAATCTGATTAGTTGTTAAATTATTGTGGTAAAACTGAAATCAAATGAAATAAAAGTAACTCCATCGATCAAAAGCAAATTATATAAAGTGGCTAGAAACTTGCCAGTTTGTACTGTACATCAAATTTGGAGTAAAAAGGACCACATGGTTACACAACTGCATTTCCATGTTAATGAATGATTCATATTTAAACTAAATTTTGCTCTGGGGTTTTCACTCGCAGTTTCTTTCCTTTCTGATTTCTACAATTTTTAAATAATAAATATACTTCAGAAAACAAATTATATTTGTTTATATTTTATATAATGTAAAATAACTATACATAACTGATTCTTGAACAATATGAAGATGAAGGGCACTAATTTCCCCCCTGTACAGATGAAAATCTGTATACACCAGGAGGCAAATGGTAAAGTTGCTGAAACCAGTAGTTCAACGCAGGTTCAAATTGCAAATGCACGGATGTTTTTTAGGTTTTCGCCATATGTAACTTGGATATGAGCCAGTTTACCTTATAAAGTTATTTAGTTAACCAGTTTACCTTATTTAAATTGCTTTCTTTTGAAAGAATACGTTGCAACATAGTATAATGTCACAATGCATGAAAACTGCACATACTGAAAGAGAAAATAAAGTAAAGCACAGGTAATATGTGTCATAGACCATTCAAAAAGGATATATAAATGAGGAAATTTTATGATCAATACTTTAATTTAGGAGGAGATGCATATATTGCTTTATAATTTTACCACTGTGCCATAACTTTACATCAATTTATCATCCTATGTTAGTTTGTTAAAATAGCATCCATATTTCAAAGTAAGTTTAGATATCCGAAATAATTAATAACATTTAATTTTTAAAGTTGCAAGAATCAAATAGTACAGCATAAAAAAAATTGTATGCAATTATTTTTATTTTTTAAATATCCTGTAAATTTTTTGAGGCATTCTCTGCAAATATATCCGCATATTTTTATTTGCATAATAAACACCTTTTGACACATCTTGGTTTTTGTGACATTCTTATGAATAAAGGTATTGCCTTCTGTTCCATCAATATTTGTTTGACACGAAACAGTGAAGTGATTTTGAACATGACACTGACAGTCTCAGAGGCTAAGTATTTTGAAGACATGAGATAAAAGAATAGACTGGTTTTATAATTGGTTACATTTTTAGCGGATATTTTGGATAAATTCTTGAATCTTCAACAAATTTGGATGAATTCTTTGTGCATGATATAAATTTAAATTTATACAATTGAAAAATAGTCAAATCATTTCATTCAACTGAAAAATAGTCACCCTTTATACTCATCTGCTATGTGATTTCTTGTGTTAGCAATTTTCACAATTCACTGCCAGATGACATCGTGATTCAAAAGTAAAATGTAACTAAAGCATGATAAAAATGTAACCATGAGCGAGAGGTGATGCTAGTTAACATCATGTTGATTGTTGCATGATTAACATGAGCTTTTTTAAATTGAATTGAATAACTTTTTTTTGCTGTTCAGTTGTTAATTTTCATTTACTCACAAATTAAAAAAGCCAACAAATTTCAAAGTGTGGTGGCGATGTCAGCCTACTATACTTGAGAACACCACTGAATTTCTGGTGCGAAAACGAAAAACATAAACATTTATTATTTTTTTTACAACATTTAAATGTATTTTGTAAATGTAAAGCTTTTAAACTTATTATTGAAAGCTATTAAATGTATCAACGAAAGCTTATAAACATATCAATGAAAGTTATTAAACATACCAATGACAGTTATTAAAATATCTAAAGGTATCCTTAAAGCATTGTACTTGAAAATATCTTAAATTATCTACAATGCTTTTTCTTGGCAAAGGATGCAAAAGGGATCTAATAGAACTTGCGACAGAAAGTGAGAAAATAGTCCCACCAGATGCCACGAAAAAAAAAATTATGATGAGCTATCTGTAAAACAAGTTTTTGAAACAATTATTGACAAAAGACTCAAAAAAGAAGAGAATGAAAAAATAGAAAAAGAAAGATTATAATTAATTGCAGAACGGGAAAAATAAAGGAATTCTAAATTGCAAAAACTGAAACTTTTAAACACAAATAATGTTCCAAAAGTCAATGGAAAGTAATATAACATTCCCAAAAAATAGGAAATGTACCAATTTAAAAAGGCTTATGTACTAATTTGATTTAATAGATGAAAATTTAGCTTCATTTTTTAACAATATTTGAACGTCATGCCAAATGGATGGGCTTAAATGAAGATTATTTTTTCATTTGATAGGACAACCCCTAGAGATTATAAAATAAATTGCCAGATGAACAAGCTAATTAATATGCATTTGATAAGAATTTATTATTAAAACATTTCAAGTCCAGAAAAATTTCGGAAGAAATTTGTTAATCACATTAGGGATTCAAAAAATACATGGACTGATTTCGTTTCAGAAATTTGTAACTATTTTAATGAATGGTTAGCAAGATTAAAAGTAAATGATTTCAACTCTTTAAAAGATTTCATTATAATAGACAATATGAAAAAACGAATTCCAAATTCTATGCGGGAACATTTTATTGATTCATGGTGTAAATATGTGAACGTGAATGAATTAGCTAGGAAATTAGATGAACACAAAAATGTTTGATCAGGAATAAATATAATCAATGAAATTAAAAGCGGTTATTAAGTTACGGCCTTGGAACAAATATAAAAACATTCCAAAAGTAATGATTTCTCATAACCCGAGAAGAGTCAACTCTAGTAAATTCAAAAATAGTGATATGATGAGAAGCTATAAATATTATGAAGAAGATAGCTTGCTTACACATAAATATAAGGATAATCAAAAACTTATTCATGACCAAGGTAAGACTGTCCATATCCCTGTAAAATATGTAGATTAAAAGGGCATAACAAAGAAATATTGCACTAAAAGTAAAAAATAAACTATAGTAAACATGTGCAACCTTGATGATTTTATAGCAGCTGCTATGCATTTAAGAAATGCTTTAATTAACAATTACTATACTATCTCTTCTTCGATTGACATGAGAACATTGTGTCTTCTTATTCTTCGATTGACATGAGAACATTGGCATGTCTTCTTAAAGATCGCTTGCAAAAAAAGTGGGGAAAAAATATTTCTTCTTGCAAAAAGGAGTTATTTCATTTTGGAAATTAAAACCGTCTGACAAAAAGTGCTGGTGCTGCAGTTTTGGATTTAAAAGTTGATAACATAATGGTAAAAGACATTCCGTTATTAACTGTACCACATTCGGCTCAGCCAGTTGATATATCGGTTGAATGAATATTCTTAAATTTACCACAAATTGCATATGCTAGGGTCAGTGATACCTTGCATATTGGCTATGCAAAATATTATCCATTTATTGGGTTAGACTGCATTGACGAAAATGCGTATTAAATTACAAATGAATGAAACAATAAAAATAACATATACTACCAAAAATTTTGTAAACATAAAAACTGAAAAGCAAGTATTCTATCTTTTGATAAAATATGAAGCTGACTATACTAATCAAAATTTTTTTGAAGCAAATGCAACAAACACTAAGGTTTATACCTTTACGTTGCTGGCAGGACATACAATTTGGGATGTGAAATATGATGATCACTTTCAAGTTAGAAACAAAGCTGATTGTCCAAAAGGTTTTACACAGAAAAATAGCAATTATAAAGTGAAAGTGATTTCCAAATAGGAATGATCTAGCATATAGCACTGGTTGGGAGTTTGACAATGGTCTTGAATTTGATCAAGTTGAAGGTGATGTGCCTTATATGCCGCCTGAGGGAAAGTTTCTAACAAGAGAAGGTTGCCATTTCTATGAGGTGCAAGGATTAACAAAATAATAAAACAAATTCCAAATTAGGGCTTCCAGATGCCCATATTCGGTGAAGGATTATGTTATTCAAAATTTGGCGGCTTTGATTCAGGCAGAAAAAGAGTTTAAAAAAAAAATTCTAATGAAGCATGTTTAAATGCTAGGTATGAAAGAAGATATTCATTACCATGACGAATTTTTAAGAGAAAGAGATTCAGGCATCTAGAAGAATTCATATATTTAGCCTATATGATGAGTGAAGATAATCTCAGCAAATTCCAGCTTATCCGGAACCCAAGCACGGAGAAATAGCAAATGAAATGCCAAGGAAAAGTCAAACTACTCAAGCTAAGAGTAAAGAAAAAGTATTTTGAAAAATATAATCTTATCTTATGTTCAAGTTGAAATAAGTACAAGCAAATATAACAAATAAGATGGACCAAATTATCAAGGATGAAATCACAACTATGAAGACATATCAAGAAAAGTATCTCCTTATATTCTGTCCCAGTTAAGAGAAATAATACAAAGAATGGGAAAGGAAACAGACCAAGTTATAAAACAGGACAGGAAAAACTCTTTAGGATTAAGCAATGAGAAGATAGAAAGGCAAGATATTAGCAAAGAAGATCTAGTCAAGAAAATAACACCTCATATCATAGCCAAATTGAAATATATAAGTAAAAAGTAACAAAAGAGATGGATCAAACTGCACAGAAAGAAGCAATTAAACATATAAATTCAAAGGCATCAAATGGTGAAAAACCACATGATGCTTGTACCACCACATATTCAAACAAGGCTAAGAAGGATATGAGAACAAATAGCTAAGAAAATGGATTGAATTATAAGGAATGAGCCCATACACTCCGCTGGAAAACTTAAATTTAAAAAAAAAAATTAATAAATAAAAAAATTTGAAATCTTTCGGATTTTACATTATGCCCAAAGGGGCTTTTTTAAAGTTTTATATGTTACCTTTATTTACTATATATTATGTTCTTCTCACTTAAGCCATAAAATTCAATTCATCAGCAATATCAAAAAATTATTTTAAAATAAGTATATCTTTAGAATTTCTGATACACGCTGGAGATAAAAATGTTTTTTTTTCCCATGCAGTGTTGCCACTGTTTGCTTTGAAATTGTTGAGTTTTTTAATAAAAAATTTGTTAAAGTGTTACAATACATGAAACTGATAAAACAAATTCCAAATTAGGGCTTCCAGATGCCCATATTCGGTGGAGGATTATGTTATTCAAAATTTGACGGCTCTAGGTACCGTTGTTTTATCACAATGCGAGAAACATACACACATTTATGCAGATTCTTCATTATTTAATTTCTCTAAATAAAGCACAAGACAATAATATTTGGTGGCAACAATTTGAAAAGTGAAAGGGACACTTAAATTTTCGAAGCAAAATGCCAAAATGAAAGTAATAAGACCTTCTTGGCTTTTAAAAAAAAAGATGAAGATGTTGTTCATTGACTGGAATGAGCATGAAAAACATCATAAGGATCACAGTCAAATGTATGCTGATGGATATGAAAAATATGAAAGTGAAACATGGGTGAAGAGAGAAGAAAAATTTTCTGAAACTTTTACTTTTTACAGAACTTTAACATTTTGATTATACTGGAGGGGGGGGGGAGAGAAGGCGTGTTTTTTTTATTGTAATGCCAATGATATATGTTAAAAAAAATTTGAGGGCAACTGGGCTCGAATGTTAGCAATTTCTACCATTTACCACTAGATGACATTATAATCATTCTAAAGCAACATATAAGTAAACTGAGATAAAAGTGTAACCATGAGCGAGAGGCAATGCTAACCACACTCATGACCTTTTTAAAATTGAACTGTATAAAGTTTCTTGTCATTTCGTTGCTGAATTTCATTTACTTGCAGTTTAAAAAGCTAACATTTGTGGCTTTTCCTTTAACATAGGCAAATTCATTAGTATATTCAACACACTGCAATGAAAGTAAAAATCTTTTAACAAATTTGATTTCAATATCCATATATTTTTGTTCTGAACACACAATTTTTTTAAGAGGATTCGCTGAAAACTATTGTTTCTTCTTCTAATTTCTTTCTTTCAGAAACATTTGTTTTCAGAGTTGATAAAAGAATATCAGTTTCCCTATAATTACATTCCCATAAATAGTATACTCTTGTCAAATTCTTTAAAAATTTTAGTTGTATCTTACAGAGATACTGCTTTCCATTTTCTCAACACTGCAGGTGCAAATTAAGCTTAAAGTACAGCCTAGAGGACAAATAGGAATAAATTATCTCTAAACTTTTTTGGTCAACAAAATCCAGCATTTACTCTATCCGACCTAGTGATTAAGTCCTAATATCAGGTAAAGATTATCTAAATCAGTAATTGCCATATTAAAGAGCTTCTTTTTTTTTTTAATTATCTCCAATAGTATGAGGAAAAACTAGCTATGTGAAACATTCTTTGTAAGAGGGTTAAAATAAAAATTTATATTTCACATATTTTTATGATAAGATGAGATATGACAAAAACTTTCACACTCTTAAAGCTTATTTATTTTGTTAAATATTTAATTTGAAACTATGTGTTATGAAATATGTATGTCATGCACATAATTTTTGCTTTTGTGGTAAAAAGAGAAGAATCCATCCAAATATAGTCAAGTTTCTAGATGTCAAGATTAAAGGTACAAGATTAAAGGCTCTTAAAAAAAACATTAAAAATTTGACTTTGAATTAGTATTAATTTTGAATACTATGCTTTGATATTCATTTTGATTCACCTTTGAATTCCTAATTCTGACAAACATTTTACCAAAATTTCAACTTGATGAAGTTCAAGTAAACAAAGTTTCATGTATATTCACAGTATAGCAATCAAGTCATCAGATGATATTAAATAAGTAGAAACATAACACTGTAGAATCTCTTTACTAAACGAAAAAAGTTTATTAGAAAAGCAAAGATTGTGGAAGTATATTATTTCTTGACCAATTTGATTATTAGCAGTTATATTAAATTCTGCAGATCTTAGAAACAAATTTGATTCTCAGTTTCAGTTTTGCTACCAGATTTCCTAAATAGACATTTTTTAATAAGATACTATAAAGCTGCAAGTATTATTTTCAACTCTAGAGCTAAAAATTCTCTCTCATTATTGACCAAAAATTTTTCTGCAAGAATAAATATATTTTCCTATAAATGATTTTAACATACAAAAAAGCCAAGTTAATTCTCCCATATGATCTAATCCATTTTTTTTACATTTTACTTAAGGGGGGCCAGGGCTATACAAATGATTTAATAATTATAGTTAAAATAATTTGAGAAAATTTTCTAATTAAAAAAAATCAAATGGAAAAAAGGGGAAATAAATGGTAGCAATTATTATAACAAAACTTATTAAATCATTCAAGTGGCCTTGAAAAGTTTCGATCAACAGTGATTTAAATGACATAAATACAAAACATTTTCACAAATACAGTTCTGTTGAATATGCCTGAAATTTAATTATAATGCTTTCCGGTTGAAAATACTAACTTGTGGCTCAAAACCCATGTCAAACATCCGATCTGCTTCATCTAGAACAACATATGTACATCGTCTAAGGTTTGTAACTCGGCCTAAAATTAAAAATATATATTTACAAATTAAAATAACAGAATATATTTGTAAAAGAACTAATATAGGTATTGAAAACAAAGAAGATGTAATACAGGTAAATGAAAATACTTTCATTAATTTTTAAACATACCACTATTTGCAGCAAGCATATCAATCATACGTCCTGGGGTACACACAATAATCTCGGCTCCTCGTTTCAGCTCTGCTATTTGTTCAGATATTCCAGTTCCTCCATAAACACACACAGCACGCAATCCAAGAGCCTTAGTGAACTTTTTACATTCTTTTGTAATCTGCATTGCAAGTTCTCTTGTTGGTGTCATAATTATGCCTAGACATTGAGAAAATCAGAAAATGCTATGCCAGAATTCCATTAAACAAGACTTACATTTTATATGAAATCTTGAATATACCCAGTTACTGAAAGTCACGTCAGAATATAACTTACATGAAAATATATTTTTTTATAAATATTATAATTTAAAGAATCTAACTATAAAAAATCTAAAAATTCAGCTTAAAAATAACTCACTATGACTACAAAATACAGATGATGTTTTAAAATTATTATATTTGTTGACTGATGATAAATATATCACAAAATGCAATAATTCAATTTACATATGAAAAGAGGCTTAAGATTAATACTATATTACAGAAAATGACTTTCATTTTTCAATGGCTTTTCGTATAAGTACTATAGCTGAGTTTTCAATGGCAGCCACCATCAGCCTTTATTATTTTAATATACTAGAATTCTACTGCAACTTAAAATGAATACTTTAGAAAAAAAAAAAAAAGCAAATAGAATTAACATAAAAATTTACCAATAGGTCCATCATCAGCTTCCAAGGCAGGCTGATCCAATATGTGGCGAAACATTGGTAATAAAAATGCTAGAGTTTTTCCAGAACCAGTTTTAGCAATACCAATTAAGTCCTTTCCAGACATTATGCATGGAATAGCCTGAGCCTGAATTGGTGTTGGTTTCTCATAACCTTGCCTAAGAATATATTCAATAACATTAAAAACAAAATATTAACAATTACTTTTATTATGAAAATAAACAGAAAACATATGAGGTTAATATAGAAAGTACTTACTTTTTCAAAATCTCTAAAACTTTTTTACTGACACCACACTGTGCCCAATTACGTATTGGTTTTGGACATCCTTTTCCTTTGACTTTAATACCTTCCATTTCATTCTTCCATACTTCCACCTCTAAAAGGAATTAAAAATGGTTTTATTAAAATCATTTAAGCAAATAGAAAGAAAATAAAGGATTTTATCAAAAATCAATAATTAATAACTTAAACATTCATTTCCGTCTCTCATCCAACAAAATGAACTTTTCTTAATATTTTTCATAGTTACTCATTAGAAATAATACAGACCTTCCATTGTCATTTTTGCTAGCTCAGGAACTTCAACATAAAAATTTTTACGGAATGGCTGGTATGTGACATCTTCTTTGCTTACTGTAAGAAGTTTCTTAGTTTTATTAGCTTGTAGGTTAGACATAGCTGATTGGAGATCTTCTGCTTCCTCTTCAGAAGAATACTAAAATATATAACAGGAAAAAGAAAAAAATAATGTTCTTATGTTGTAGGTTTGATATTTTAAACATTTTCCAAATAGCAAAATCTTAATAAATGGTTAACATAATGTAGCTATTACCGCTAATATCAAAACTGAAAGGAAATCATGAGCACATACAGTAAATTTAATAATGCTGTTATGTTATAACAGCTTTCCTCATAATGTCAGACCTGTTCTTTTATGTCATTTAAATATGCATAATCTAACATTATTATATTTTCTTGCTTAAGGCACAGTATTTTGAAAAAGCAGAATTTTTTTACAAATGCAAAATCTGATAACAAAACCTGCCTCTAAAAATAACTCTCAATGGTGCAAGTCAAACAAGCATGCAAAATGAGACAAAAAATTTTAAAGATTTAACTCTAGATACTATCACTTATTTTAACCCACATAACAATATTTAAGGTAAAACTAACACAAATATTTAACACACCTCCAATGCATCCTGATCTTGTTCCATAAGTTCTCCTTTTGACTTAGAATCCTTTTTCTTTGCCATGCCAACAATCATAGTAACTTTAGCACCTGTTTTTTCCTGAAAAAAAGGGGGGGGGTAAATATTTGCCAATCATTGACAGTGTATAAATCCAGTGAAAGAAACTATGAGTTACTTTTTTCAACACTGGATTTTAATCACTTCTCCAAAATGAACTGGATAGCACTGATATAATACAGAATTCATTTTCAATACTGTTGGTATTTCACAATTAAAAATACCCATATAATTAAAAAGATAGAATGGCTTACCTTCATACACATTAAATACATAGCTTGGCCATTATTTAATACATAAATTTATAATAAGATTTATGCAGCCTATACTCAAAGATAATTTATTATTTTAAAATAGTTATAATACCATTTAAATACTAAAATTCAACTTTCAATTCAAAATTGTAACTGTGCTCTTGAAATTATACCATATTTGGCATTTGCTAAGTTCTATTCCCATATTCTTTGATTAGTATACATTCAGATCACATGATGAGTACACAGTTAAAAGCAAGAATATAGATGTTTGCCGCTGCGGAATTACTCACCTGGCTCATAATCAGAAAAATGTAGACATCATAGTATTCCACCTATTGTTAGACCTCCAAATTATAATAAAAGAAATACAGCTGCTGTTATAAGGAGAAAAACAATTATTATTTTTTATTAGCATTATGGCTAAGAACACCTGAAAAGGATATATTAAATAACACAATTTATTTAAGTTAATATTCTCTCTCATACGCAGAAAAATATGAAAGTTTTTAATGAAGGAATTAGAGAGGTAGTAAATATTAAAATTGTAAAATGCAATAATATAACAGAATGTTGTATTTAATTGTGTGGTCAACATCACACCCAGCTTCAACTTGAAATTTTTCAGTAACCATCATTTATATACTCTATTTCTAATACCTATAATTCTCTAAGCAAATGTTTTTATAGATTGAAAAATAATTAATTAAAGTTACTCATAGCTTTACTGGAATACTAACTCCGACTTCTTGATACTGGAATTTGTTGTATGTTTAGCACAGTTATTTAAATGAAATAATTAAGCATATTTAAGTCCCCAACTGGCAGTGGTAAATGTCTGAAACAGCATGATGAAATTTTTGCTCTATCCAGTTAAATTTTAAAAGTTCTATGCAAGAAGGTGTACGTAGTAGAATTCCATGAGCTCTGGGATTTGACCTTACAAGTTACTCACTCTTTGTTGAACATTTCCATCCTCAACTTTTGCAATCATACACTTCTCCCAACACTAATAAAGGTTTATGAAATATTTCTGGATCCCATTTTTTAATGCAGCCTTTCAGTTACCACTAAATTTTTCAACTACTGCAAAACAAATGACTAAGTTGATACCCTAGTTTGGAAATTAGGCATAAGTAACCAAGTATGAAAACAGGTAGTGAATTAATTTTGAAGTGAAACAAAAAAAATCAGCGTTATACTTGCAAATTTTCACAGGACTAATTTCGATGGTTTTATGAACTATCATCACCAGCTGCCAAAGCGCAAATGAACGAGATAAGCTATAGTGATTAGATAAGATAAGAACAGCTGGAAAGGAGTTAAGCTACTGGCACCATCTATTAATGAAACTAGAACATAATTTCCTTAAAGGCTGAAAGCAAAGATGGATTGAAATTAGGGTCGGTAACTAGAACAGAATTTTTTTTTTTTTTAATGTGAACGCCTTTAGAAAATCCAATTCACCAATATAAGATGTTTTTTGAATAATTTTGGCTTCATAAAAATTGAAAGTGTGATTTTCGGACCAACAATTAATTCTGAGCAACAGTGGACTTATGCGTTTCCTTTTTTCTAACATATGCCTCATGTTCCTTAACGTACAATTTTAAGGCTCTCTTAGTTTGACTAATGTAAATTAAAACACACTGGCAAGGAATGCTGTAAATACCCCAGGAATTCATATCCAGAATGGAGTCCTTGAGTATGGAACTCAAGAATTTTATTGATAGGAGAACAAATGACCCAAAAGTTAAATTTCTGTAAAATACGTGAATATTTATAGCTTATTGATGGAAAGAAAGGAATGACAACAGAATTCTTATAATCTCTTAAAACAAGAGTGTACCTTTTGGTGTGTTGAGATGAGAATTTTTTAACTGCTTGATTAATAATGTTGGGTGAAAAGCCCCTGTCAATAGCTACTGCTTTTAAATAATTTAGTTCTTGATCAAAAGTCAATTTGGAGGCACAGAAAATATAGGAATAAAATGAAGTTAACTTTTGTTTAGTGCCCCCCCCCCGGATGAGGATGACATGATTTGAAGTGCGGTGAAAGGCAAACCAATGAAGGTTATGGTAAACCATACTACTGAAGTTGGACGTGTTACGTGTGACCAAAATGTCGAGGAACGGAAGAGAATTGCATGTCTCAGTGTTCAAAAGTGAACTAAATAGCAGGATCAATGGAGTTCATTGTTGAAAGAACTTTGTTTAAATCATCTTTATACTGCTGTTTTTTATCGTTTTACACTGTTTATTACCATCAAACAGTGTAAAAGTATTGTTTACATAGCAGAACCACACCGGGAAGTTTAAAGTTTCAAATAATTTTGATTCATAATAATGTCATCAGCCAGGACGGAACTGAGGGGGCTTCCCATGGCTAATCCCTCAGTTTGCTTGTGATACTTACTTTGGAAAACAAAATGCGTTTGTTTCAAACAGAGTTGAGTGAGAGAAATTAGCTCACCAATTTCGATGCAAGAGAAATTAAATTCATGAAGTCTGATTTCTAGACATCTTAATTCACCCTCCACTGGAACATTGGTGAATAATGATGTTACATAAAGGAAACCATTTCTAGGAGAAATGTTTTTAACCTTTTTTACAAACTCTATTGAATTTTTTATGGTGTAAACGTTATTACTCTGGATAGAGTTGCAAATCTAGAAACTAAATATTTAACTAATGGATATGAGGCAATGCCTAAATTTGGTACAATAGGTCGGAAAGCAATAGAACTTTTATGAATTTTGGGAAGAGCACATATCCCAGCATGTTCATTGAGATTCATACAAAGCAACCATGACGTTACTGCATATCTTCCATTTCAGGAAAATTATCAGTTTTAAGTTCAGTGGGTGTTTGGCATTAAAAAAAAAAAAAAAGAAAAACTATTAAGAATTGCAGAGTGTACTTCTCTACATAGCTTAATATAGCTACATAAAAATTATCAAATCCTCTGTATCAATTTAACATTGCCCGAATTATTTTAACAAATTATCACCCTAATATTTAATCTTATTTTTTTTCTTTGTTAAGTCAAGAAAAACCATACCTCATTCTCTCAATACACCTAAATAAGCCTATTGAACCAAATATTGGGTTGTCAAAAAATATCATAGTGCTTTACTAATTTAGAATCTAGTTTCAATATTCATGACTCAGCAGGGTATATACAGCTGGGCAAAATGCACTCTGAATAGAGTTTATTTACTTGAGTCATTGCACATAATTTTATAAAAAGCAGTCAGCTTTTCACAGAATTTACTTATAGACAATGTCTTGGGACTTCATGAAATTAATGCTAGATGCTGCTCATAAAAAGGGGTTCAACTCTTAGATAGCTTTTACTGTCTAAGGTGATGAATTAGTTTTAATTGAGATTCATGGCATGACTGAAGAGATAACAAACATGATCAGCAGTTTCTTTAAGAGGAAGAATTATATTAAAGAGTTCAATAAAGCTATGAAGATACTATTTAAGGAAGGAATGAAGTTTGACAGATCTACCCATTTTCAAATTATAAAATTATATATCTATTAATGTTGCAGAGTTTAATCATGACCACAAACATTTATTTTTAATGAAAAGAAAAGCAAATTTTTTAACAGACACATAAAAAGAAGGATTTGAATATGTTGAGAAATGCACAATTTTGAATAAAACTGATGTCGGAAACAAACAAAGAACAAATGGAACTTTGTTTCTGAAACTTGTATATCCAAACACAGAACCCATTTAACAGATAAACTGACTGTGCATGTGTGTACATTTAACAGCTACCTGAATAAAACTACCTACATAAAATAGCAAAACAAACACTACTGTCTTTCAATGTAATTAACAAAGAAAATAAGCGAACACTAACTGCTTTCATTTCCTCGGACTGCTGAGCAACGGAAGCATAATCTGCCATCACAGTAAGCCATGATTATCCGACAACTAAGAATTCTGAGACATACTCCCGTGAATTCCTTTCATATAAAAGCTCAGCTATAAAAACACGTAAATGTGGTTTTCAAATGAAAAACTGGCTTTTCGGTTTGCCTGTTTAGACTGCTTTGAGGTATCATTTACCTATCTGATGCCATAAAATGCTATGCATTTACATATCCCAGCATGCTTTGCTTTTCATGAAGATATCTAATTTGTTATGTTCTTCTTTTAGGTAGCAGCAATTTTAATGGCCAGCAATGTATTATTAATTTTTAAAAAATCTGCACTAATTTAGAAAGAATTTGCTTTCTTTCTAAGAAACGGAATCAAATATATAATCTAAAATCAATAAATGATAAAATCTATTTGAGGATGAATCTATTAATAAAATAATGTATGATTTGGTTTATTTTACCTCTCCAGCTTCCTTCTTCACACTTTTATGACGCAGCTGTTTAACTTCTTCTTGAATACCCTGAAAAAGAAAAACAAAAATGATTAATGCTTCTCTTTTAAGATTTATAAAAGGAATCCTTATCATAGGCACTTCCCAAATTATTATTCTTAAAACTTAAGACAATGAATAATTTATTATTAAGTTATTTCACTTCTGTTATCAATGGAAGTTAGTCGTAATGGAAATAACTTTTTAAATTCTAAATATTTTTTTTTTTTAATTTTGAAAGAAAAAGCATTTTGATATTGATGAGTTTTGCTCTCTTACTGGTCATAGACGAAATGAATATTAATTAAAAATCTATAATAGTGAAGATTATTAAGTATCTTAAAACAGATATAGGCGAAGACATTGTTTTCAAGTGACTTTACTGCAAATTTTGTAATAAATTTGAATTGAATATAACCAATTCATCCAGCCATCAATGAATTAATATGAATTTTGTCAATATGACTGAAAATAACAAAACTATTTTGTACGAGATTTTTAAAATACAGTACCTGCATAAAAGCATCAAGAGGATCAACATCATCTTCTTCAACTTCCATTTTTTCCTTTTCTTCTTCTTTAATTTCTTTCTTTTCCGGTTTCTCCTCTATGGTGTCATTTTTGTCAGAATCAGTAGGCGGGGGAATATCTTCATCATCATCATCTTCCAATGTCCATTTTTTTACAGAAGGCAAGACAACAGCTGAATTGGATGTTCCTTCGGCTATTTCTTTCTTTTTACGCTCTGCTCTCCATTTCTCGATTCTTTCTCGCCTCCTTTGCATTTCAAGTTCAAGCTGTTTGTTTTGGGCTTCCTAATCATAAACAAAATTTCATTTTAATTTAATTAAAGAAATTATAGCATTTGATTTTATAACAATGAAAATAAATAACATATAATAAAAAGAAAATATGATGTTTTTGGACTTCAAATTTATTATAAAAAATGAAAACTGTTAACTGATAAATAAACTGATAAATTAATATGAAAAGATTTGTAATTTATATTAAATGAAGAATGAACCTACATAAATTTAAATACTGCTAATTAGTCCACTTAATAAAAGTGCTGTTGAAAGTTTAGTTTGCAAAGAATGTTAAACATGAAATGAATTTAAACCCAAACTACAGAAACTTAAAATTTTCTTTCTATATCCAAGTTTGTCACTAAAATTTATAACTGCTCTTTAGCTAACCAGAAAACAACTTCAAATATCTAGGCAATTTTAGGTAATGATAAGGTAGCCAATCTACTGACACAGCACTTAACAAAGAAGAAATCTTATACAGTCACTAAAGTAAAACTCAAGATACAACTATACTACACACATGGCATTTTAAAGCATGGTGAATACTTTTAAGTTAATGAAGCAGCAATCGAAATGAGCACAAACAGAGGAATAATAGCAACTTTACATAAAAAATTACTGCAAAACATTAGGATATATCCAGTTTTGATCTGTTTTTTTGGGGGGGGGGAGAGTTGGAAATCTAACATAGAAACAAAGCTCAATTTTACAATTGGAAATTGTCAAATGATGAAGAGTCTGCCATTTCTCTCAGTGAAAACTTTGCTCAAATAACTACAGAATGAAGTTGTATATTAATGCTAAAACAATAAATAAATTACATACAGCTGCCGGTTATGCTAAGAGAAGAAAGGAAGGCTTGATGGAATTATTTATTTCACAGCACTTTATAAGATTTTCTCAATCTATATACAATTACATTTTCAAGTACTGATGAATCTTGAATGATGAATCTTAAAGTTGTCATTGCTATTTGAATCAATATCTTGGGCCATTTATGCTTGGTCACCACTGATGTCCTATTAATGAAAAAGTACTGCATGGTGTAATCCTAATAAATACCATACTTTATGGAGAGGCTGTCATTATTGCTGTTCATTTTGGAACAAGAATACTGACACAATTCCAGAAATGAAAAACATTTCTGTTCATTTTCAGAACACAATCTGTAACCAGCTTTAATATAAGGCATCAGAATTTTGTTCAAAACCACCCACCATTCTGATAGACATTGCCTCTATGCATGCAGACCAAAGTTGGTTGAGCTGAAAAGTACTTTTTCATCCCTTACACTCCTCGAACTTATGCCACTTATGATCTGAATCTTAAAATATAGAACCATTTCATGGCATTTGCTTTAGATCTATTCCAGAAATTCTTCAGGCAATGGACGTTTGATTCAAACTTTGCACAGAAAAGTCACTGCTAAAAGCATCCTATGAATTCAGTATCAATGGCAATGGGGTCAACACAATGTTGACGATTATATCAATGGATTGTAAAACTCTCAAAAGAAATAGAACTTTCTGATTATTTGCATTCCCCGAAAAGAATGAAGCATTATATTGTTAAAACAGGCAAACCATGACATTGCTAAAATGTATTTATGTGGCAACCTAAGCATATGTGTTTATGCAGCAGTTAAGTGACAGTCATTAGTGTTTTTGTAACAATGAATGTAATTTTTTCCCTTAGAAGGAACTGTAGAATTTGCTGGCTAATAAAAAAGAAAGTCTTGCATTTCTTCAGAAATAACATTAACTCATCTTCATGGTAAAGAGCGCCAAAATACACATTACAAAGTTTACAGAGTTACACTTTGTAAACATTCAAGTTTTACGCATCAAAATTTGCATGCTGATACCCAATTTCAGCAAGTCTGACTTTTTTCTAAGCAAAAACAAAATACGACATGGGAAAGCATATGCAATGGCAAATTTGTACAAATTCTTTTATTTAAGCAGAAATACATCCCTGTGAACATGGACAGAACAATTTATTGATCATATATATGATCAATCATGGTTATAGATATGACGCACAATGCAGATGGCATATGGTTCTTGGATAAGCACAATATATCTTTATTACTTGATAATTTCAATGTTCAAACAACATATTGAGTAGCAAAGCATAACAGGGGCTATCTGCTCTCCAAAATTTTTAAACAGGCACTCACATTTTTTTTAAACAATAGAGAAAGAAGGCAAAGCAAGAGATGTGGTTTATTCAAGCAGCAGCAGGCAAGAAAAGTGATGCATACTAACTGCAGTTATATTTATAAGCTGGAATATCTTTGTTCTAATCCTGAGCAGTGACTGGGCTAAAGTTTTCACAGTACAGAGAAATTGCAGGTGATTAAATATGGTACAAGGCGCATCATTAAAGCAGGGATGTGTTTAATTAAGGTTTATGAATTTAGTGGTCCATTGTCAATTGGTTTCAATTAAGTCCAAGTTGTTTCCTTTTATATTTCACATATCTACTTATCTCACTTGTCTGACAGTTACATCAGAACGAGCTCCCAGAATTTATCCTGGCAAGGAAGGCAAGATTGTGCCTGTTGACGAGCCTTGAGCACCATACAGGTGACAGTGTGACTCGCACATAATTTCGTATGGTGATACCAGTTATCTCTTAATTATGGTCAAGACATTTTAGAGAGAAGTAGCTCATACACAAATATGATACATAATGGATAGAAACTACAATTAGCTGCACATTCAATGCATAACTTAAGTGAATATTCATGCATTCTTGAAGCTGAGCGGTTAATTCCCAGTGAACGGTACGCTCCTTGTCCGCCATCTTGTTTTTGGCGACTATTGGCAAAACACGACTCCGCGAAGCACACGCCAAGTACCTAAGCCTAACACGCAGCGGGACACCGACTGTTTGCCATCGCAACATCGGAAAACGTGACGCCGACGATGTTCCGATGGCAAGCGGTCCATATATCTCCGTGTTAGACCTAGAAACTCAGCGTGAACTCTATGGAGTCGTGCTCCGAAAATAGTCACCAAAAACAAAAAAATACATCAAAACAACAGTAAATTAAAAAAATTTTAGAAAGACAAAAAACACTTTTATAAAATCAGCAAAGGCATAAACACTTTTTAATTCTCGTGATTCTTATCCACTCCACTGGTGAAAAACAGATTGAAATGTAGCAAGCTGCAAAACCGTTAAATTAACGGCAAAAAGTGTTGAAATTCAAACTTACCTCCTACAACTTTTAATATAGTTGGATCAAACAAGAATTGGATCATCATGACATCACATCATTCATTGCGCAAGTTACTCCAAAGAGGATCCGATAACGCACACAAACCAAAGGAGAGAACGAGGTTACCATCTTTTAATGGGAGAGAAAGGGTGAAGTTGACAAGGAGAAAATAAGTATCGCCCGAAAAATGGCGCCAAAATAGCGTACCGTACACTGGGATACAGCCAAGCTGAGCAATTAGCTGGATATTCATGCATTTTTGAAGAATAATTTCTTAGGATATATATTTTTCATTTTTAAATCACTACGGGTACAACAACCATCTCACAATTCTATATACACTAATAACATTTCAAACAATAGAAAATACAGCAAAGCAGCTAGTAGAAAAATGAATATGCATTTCAGCAAGGCCTATAATAAGACTGGAACTCTTTAAGTTTTGAATGGTGATTCGGCAAGTGCTCTATGCAATGCAGATGTCATAATGCAGGTTAGCTTTTCAGCTGCACAGGTTAGAATAAGTTACTACAATTTAAGAATAGAGAGGGGAAGTACCCAAATTAAAATGAGTAACTCTGAATTTCATATTTTTTTTTATCTTACACACATATATATATATATATCTTTTACACATGCATATTTTTCTTTAATGCTTCATAAAAAGGATACACATATATTACCTAAAATTTTTATTTTTGCCTCTAAGGGATAATATGTAATATGTTTTTCACTTTACATTAAAGAAAGGGAAAAACTCCAGACAATGCTTTTATTATCATAGCAAACAAACTGCAAAGTGAAATCATGCATACAGTTTGATTAGTTTGGCATTTTAGTTTGCCAAGTACCAAATGTTGATTTAAATAATATAATTATAAGCTCAATTCTCTCAGAAATAATTTAAACAATGAAAATCACTTTAATCTCTCTTGAGACAAATAATATTTGCTACATCTATAACCATTTCCATCATATAAGCTAAGTAATGAATTCAATGATTATCTAACCTTGTCAAGCAAATCAAATTTCAATTCTCCAACTTGTTCTGAATTTTTATTTTCTTCTTCTTTCCGCCTTTCTTCTTTATCTTTTTTAGACCTATCTCTGGAACTGCCTCTTCTATCCCGACTGCGATCTCTACGATCTCGGCTCCGTGATCTATCTTTTCGATCTCGAGAACGTGATCTTCTCTCTCGACCCCGTGATCGTGATCTTCTTCTACGATCTCTATCCCGAGATCGACTTTTTGATCTAAACAAGATAAAAATTCTTTAGAAAAGCAGTAAAAAAAATTGATTCAAAATTTTTTTTTAAGTCAACGTTAAAACATTTTCATAAACATTAAAACAGTAAATGAAAAAAAAAAAAAAAGACAAAACCAGGGTTATTAAAAGCTAAAAAAATAATTACCTAAAAGACTAAAATATCTGTTACACAAATAACACACATTCTATAAACACCTTAAGTTATACAGCACAAATCTAACCGATAAATGAGTTTTTATCACATTCTGATCACTGTAATGGCTACAGTAATCTTACATCATAAATCAGACTGGTGCTGTATTGCTGGAACACTATAAAAAAGTGAAACTTTTGTAATGGTGGAACACAAATAAAATCTTTAGCATATTGCAACAAAAGGCTTCAAATTTTAGCGGGAAAGTCATCCAATTAATGTTGGCAATATAATCTGCTCACTGAGCAGGACTTTCTCTAAATACTCTACGCATGTCTTGCACTTAGCTTCTAGTCAGTAGCTCTAGCATACGCACCCTGAACGACAAGCAAACCACAGGATATAATATCTAACACATGACAGTCATTTCTTTAAAATCTCTGAGGAATTTAAGATTGACAATTGATCCATCCAAGGACACTTGGTGTAATTTCTTTTTATGTAGTCCTGAAGTTCTTTAAAAAAAAACTTTTCACAAAGTCATTAGCAGTAGCATGAGGACCAAAAAATTGACATGAGGCATCTGGTGCTCACTTCATTCCTCATATTGTCCTAAAAATCTAACAAAAGGTACATCTGACCTCTCTGGACAATTTATTTAAACCTTCATTGAAGCATATTACGAATTCGGTGTTCTTAAGACCAAAAATGAACATCTTTTTGGAGTAAGAGAGCTAAATCAAATGAAGTAAATATGACATTTCTGTATGTCCCAGGGTCATAGCTTTATTGTTGTCTTCAAACATTTCTGGAACAGAAGGGCAGGAACAATAAATGAAACATGTGAATAAAGAAGTGTCACAACCCAGAGTAATTCTGCAGCTAACACTTTGTTCTTAGTTAAGGAGTCTAAATTTGATGAGTCAGCAACTGATGCCCGAAACTGCTCTGCCTTTGGCATTGCTCTCTAGCCAAAACAGACATGTGCTACATGCATACCTGTGTTGCCACATAAATATATTTTGCAACATTGCGATATGTCAAAACTATTTTGGTGACATACTGTTTTGTTTGAGTACTTTTCCATGACTTTTGTAGAGGTGCAGATAATCAGAAAGTATTGAAAATACATTAGCTTCTTTTATATTAACTGCATCTCATATAACTACTAATGCTACAGAATTCTAGGTACTCTTTTATTATTGCGACTGAATTCAGAAATGTATATACGTATGCATGTCTGTTTTTATGTATGTGTACATATGCATATACACACATATACATATGTACCTACTTATAGACATGCATAAAAGAACACATCCATCCTGATAGTAGAAGAGTACCAAATTATGTTTATTAAAAGATTTAATATTCAAATATACATAACATATTACTATGTATTGCAATTATACAGCAGAGCCTTTAGAATCTGCTTCATTATTTGGGAGGTCAGAAAGAAGCATCATTACAATGAGAAACTTCAAAAGCCAACTAAAAAAAAACAAAAAAACATGGCCACTACAAAATAATGACTTACGATGTCTATCAACTATTATTATCAATATTACTGCCACTAAATAATGAGTTATGATGTTTATCGATTATTAACGATTTTTTTTTTTTTTTTTTTGCTTCTCAAGAAACATGCTATTTCTTTTAGGATATTTGTAAGATAGTGGGGGGTATAATGGAAAAGTACCTATTAATTCTCGTAAATATAATATTATATAAACTATAATATTTTGTTATGGAAATGTTTTCTCAAATGGCGAGCAGTTCTACTGATATTACCTCCTTCTATCGCGAGATCTTGATCGTCTGAATCTTTCTGGAGTTCTTGATCGCCGATCACGGCTTCGGGCCCTTCTGTCTCGACTTCTACTTCTCCTCCTTCTGACTCTGTCTAAACTTCCTGAAGAGCTACGAGATCTACTACGAGACCTTCTCCGATACCTTTACACAAAAATATATTAAATCAATATCAGACAGAGATGCATAAGATTATAATAATATGAAAACTACACATTAATTAACATTAAACAAATACAAAATCTTTTAGTTACATGCATTTCTTAAACTGTTTGAAATCTAAAACTTTTTATCAAAAAAATTTTTTTAGCACATATGCAAAAATAAAAAAATAGGTCATTATGTTTGAAACAAAATTACATAATGAAGCATAATGCTAAAAATATTAAAATTTTTTAAAATTGTTTGATATAAATCAAAGCGATTATCATTTCACCATAAAATATAATTTGATTTGATTTTGGTTGGATCCTAGCAGAGCCCACACCCTTGGCGCAAATGATTTTGGTTGGCGATAATTGCGCCAATCTTGGTAACCCTACTTTGATATACTAGATATGGAAAACCTAACTATTTCTAGAATTTTCGTATTCGGCGAGTATTTTGAATTTTGCCATTTTGTAGTTGGTCGTCGAGTTGGAAGTATGGCTGCTTGTGTGAGCGAATATACATTAGAACTTTTTACTTTGTTGAATGCGAAAGGTAATAAAGAATTTATTCAATAGTGTATGAAGGAAGGATTGATTGCTTCGAATTATGAATGTCCTAAATGTAATGAGCGAATGGGATTATACGAACAAAAGAGTGTTGTTTTGGATGGATTTGAATGGAGATGTTGGAAAAAAGGTGTGAATGCCCATGATGTTTGTAGAAGTATAAGAAAGAATTCATGGTTTTCCAAAAGTAAGTTAAGTATGTATGATATTTTGTGTGTAACTAAAATGTGGTTTGGAAGATGTATGAATGATTATGTTGTGATTTTTTATTTTAAATACATTTGATTAATTTCTGTAATGTTTACATATATTTTCATAACGCATCCACCATATCCCGCTTTATTCACTTGCCGCCATTGTAAGTGCTATTTTTTATCTTAAATATATTTCGTTAATTTCTGTAATGTTTACACATATTTTCATTATGCATTCACCTTATCCCACTGTATTCACTTGCCGCCATTGTCGTTTTCGCTTGGAGCTATTTTGTTGTGCCTTGGCGCATTTTTTTCAGTTTGTCGCCAAGGGTGTGGGCTCTCCTAGGATTTTACCTTGAATTTTTTTTATAAACATAGAGTTAGAACATAATTAGAACTCTTGAAACTTGATCTAATGTGAATTAATCTGATGAGTTATCGAAAACATTATTTTATGGAGTAATGCGTGGGTCATCTACAACTCAAAGTTTACTGTAAGTTACTTTAATGAAAGTTCAAGCACAATATACGACAAGAAAATTAAAACATACCTTAAACGAATTATTAACAGTATTTAAAAATAACTTACATACAGAAAACTAAAAAATGACTAATATGGCAAAAGTAAGTGCGACTATCTGGCTTTCAGGCAACCGCAAGATTTTGCAAGCTTTTTTTTAATGAAAAATTAAGTAAATGAGAGACTTATAAAGCCATTCTAAAGGATGTATATAGAAAACAATGACTTAGAATAATCAAAAAGTGTCACCTAATAACATGATTTAGTACCAATAATGAATAAGTCTGACATCACAATATAATCATAAGATCTCTGCCCTGATTTAAAATAAACCCAATTAATTCTTAATAACCTAGTTTTTATGATGAAAGATACAAGTTAACTGATATTTATCTGTTTTCCTGTCATATTTTGAAAAAATGATTACAATTTGATATCTGCCTTAAATGCAGGGCTGTGGAATCGGTAGGTAAAATGATAGACTCTGGCTCCTGGAATTTTAATGACTCCAACACTGTCATATGACATGTCAAACATATACACATGTGTTACAGTTTATGTTTCTTAATAAAAAAAGAAGTAATAGATGCTACAGGGGAAAAAAATGATGGCACAACAGATTATTTATATCAATTAACATTTATTATGAAATGGAGAAACTGGCATTGGTAATTTCAAAGAAACAGTATAGCTTCAGCAAGATCTTCTTTGATAAAAGACCATAGATCCAATTTGATTAACTTCAGAGCTGAGAATAGTCTCTCCACACTAATTTCAGTAGGAGGAAGAGCTGTTACTGTTAGGGCTACTTCTTTTAACTTTTCAGGATAGATTTATATAAGTTATAAAAGAGGTATCTTGCAAGAGCGATCATATTTCTTGGTTCTTTATTTTCATTCACTTCAATGTATGCAGTCTAACTGTCTTGATTTGAATACTCCATTAGTTCTGAGAATAATTTCACTCTTAGTGAAAGTTCATACATGGCTTCTTTTGTTTTTTTAATTTTAATTCATTTGTCATCCAACAAAATTTGGTGTTTTGGATCTACATATATTCAATCCAACAAGATCTCATTGTCTAGAAAACTAGTTACTTGAGGAAATAATTCTTTCTGCAATAAGCCATCCCATTTTAGAAAGAACAAACATTACATTTTTTCATTCTTGTAGAAACGAGCCTCCTGTGAATTCTTCAGATTGTAAAGCCTCCTGTTAATTCTTCAGATTGTAGCTTTTTTGTAGCTATACACAGTGTAGAAAGAAGAGTTTCCAATTCTGCAAGATCATTCCACAGTCTTTCTATTAGTGAGACATTAGGGTTATCTACATCTTCTAAAAAAGTTCCCAATTCTAACAACCTCTTTATCATCAAATATGTACTTCCCTATCACATTGCTTGATTAATAATTGCTTCTTTTCCTGCTCACTTTCTATGAATGGCATGACTTTTGGAAGTCTCTGCTGCTTGCCTAAATTTAACAATGAGATTTGTAGCATTTTGCACCAGGAGTTCCTTTTTTTGTTGTGAATTATGCTACAATAATGCCATCTATGAGCTGAAGAAGTGACTAAACAAGTCAATTTAAGGAACAATGGCAAATATCACATCCATCCTCCTCCCTTATATTTATTTATTAATATGTCAATCAAATGGAAAATAAGTAAATATTACTAATGTATAGACCATAAATAAAAATAATCACTCAGTCTGCCATTAAATTTTTTTCAATTCACTTTAATTTCATTCCAAATTTAAACTGTTTTACAAAAATTGGAGCCAAAGTCGACATATTTTCAGCGACCCCAGCTCCGACTCCTTTAACCCAAAAATCTGCCTAACTCCGATTCCGACTTCACAGCCCTGCTTAAATGGAACATTAAGTGTTGAAGCACTGCAAATTTTGATACCCAGAATCATCCGTACTTTGATGATTCCTGATTTTAGATCAATTTAAACCTAATAAGATTAGTAGTAAAAATTATAAAACTATGAAATGGCTGTCTGTTAAGTTATGAAGCATTTATGCCTAAGAGAATCGAAATTTACAAAAAAGAGTTTAATGTTAACATTTATTTTGTCTTATTAAAATTTTTTTCAATACAAATTGTTTTCACAATTCCATTTTGTTAATACTTTCAATTTATCATTATAAAAAGGCATTTTCTTGTTCAGTCACAAATTTCAATTGTTCAAGACTTTGCAACTACAGTCTCGAGCATTCCCACTAAACAGACAATTGAAAGCTTTTCATTCTTAACAACCACTTTTCATCACTTTCTTCATTATCAGTGCTATTTTCTGGATTTAAAACTATAGTTTTCATCACAATTTCATCAGCTGTTGAGAAGTTAAAATCAAAACTTTTATTATGAATAACTGCCCACAACTCTTACATCTTGGATTTGTATATATCTATAATGTAGTGAGTTCTGATGCTTTTCTTTTCACATTTAATAAAATGTTAATTTAGCAGTTTTTTCATCAAGTAATTCATAATTCTTCATAAGACAATAATATCATAAAATGCCCAAAATAAAGTAAAATTAATATATATATATATTTTTTTTTCCAAATCTAGCATTCTCTACCCCCCTTTTTCTAAATTGGTATAAACACACCCAGTTTCATGAATACAAGTGGATTTACCCACTTTTATATTTATTTGGATTTTGCTGCATAGTGTCCACAGCTTTTAAGATGTGAGTTACATAAACTTTTGACATAATATTTGATTCTCTTTTTTTTTTTTAACTGGACAGAACAATACTTAACAAATTGTAAAATGAGCTGAACAAAAGTTTTTAGCCAACGAGCTAAAGGCTTTTCATGGTGGTATGGATAAACAGAAAGTGGTTAAAATATTGCTTTTAACATTTTTTTAAATGGCATCTAAAGAATTAAATAATTAATGTATGTATCTCCCGTTTGCTGTTTAAATATATTACTGCAGACTTTGTCAAGCTCATTATGGTTGCTTGTGATATAATGATACCTTAAATTCAGTAAATCATTAGAATTCCATGAATGCTAAGTTACAAAAATTCAATTGATATTTTAACTGCATCCACTATAATATACGCAAACAAACAAAAGCAAAGCGTGGAAATAAACGTTAAATCATAAGCATAACATCCAGCACTTAAATGAAGCCAGTTCAAAACAAAAGCATACAAAATAGTATAACAGGAGGTAACTATAACAGGAGGTATGGTAAATAAAAATATTTTAAATTCAACTAACAAATGGATGATAGATATCAAAGTGTATTTTTGGTTCTTCACCACAAATATGATCAAATTCACTATACTTATGATCCTTTTTATTCGGTAAAATATATAATTTGGCAAGGTATTTCATTTATGATAATGCAGCATGGGGAAAAACATTACAGATTGTTATTTGCTTAGCAATCATATAAATCATGCTTCTATAGACATTGAAGGAACATAAACGTAAAAATGATTGGTACAATATGTAAAAAAATGCGAGCTGAGTTCAACTTATTATAGATAAGTGTTTATAAAAAAATGCTTTTTTGAGCGAAAACGCTTTAAAATCTAAACGGCATACTACTTATTTAACTCTTTTTTAAAACATGCAAAACGTCATAAGATTTAACAGACGATGAGCATACATGAACAACTTGTCATATTTACCTGTCTCTTGCCATTTGAGTATATCTTTCAGGCTGTTATAAAACAAGGTATATAAGAAAAAAAGAAATTCCAATAGTTGCTTGTGTTAGTTAAAACTCGTGGCAAACTGTACATAGTAAATAGTAAACAATATTTGAAACACACTTCCTCACCGTAAGAAGTTAATGTTCACATCACTTCACTTCGTATCTACGTTTCCCGTTTTGAAATTCGTGGCCCAGCTGAAATCAAAAGCATGCCAAGCACTCAGATCACGGAGTGACTCAGATGTAAGGCTCCTACTCAGATGCAGAATGCAGAGGTGAGATTTAATTTTAAAAGGATGCGCTCAAAACTTGCAACTTAATGATCATGCAATTGGTTTATTTGGGAGCTTTCAGTTAGAAAATTTGGCAGAGTATTTTGTTAAACTCGTCTTTAATTTACGAACCTCGTGTTTTATTTTTTTTTTTGTCTTGCATGCCATAATTACATTCAACGTAACTTTTCCTAAGAATTAGGGTATCATCTAATTTCATGTAAGTTCTGTCAAAACACCGCCATAAGATATTACTGCCAAATTATTTTAAAATTTAAATATTCAAAAGTAATTTTATTTGAATTTCAGTTTCATACCCAGTTACGTCAAAACTGAAAACAAGCCATATAAGTAACGCAAGAAGTTACTAGTAGCAATGTCTGTAGAAGAAAAGGTTATTTCACTTGGGTAAACAAATGAAAGTGCGTTCTCGCTCATTATTGGCTCTGAGCCTTAGCGACTCTTTACGATTGCAATACTATGGACACATTTGTGTGCTTATTGCATTTGTTTCTGTTTCATTTCATTTCGGTTTATTTTGTTCATAAACATTACATTTAATATCAGTTATTTGTAATAATTTCTTTGGCTTTAATTCAGTAATTTAAACTAGATATATTCCTTAAGTTGTTGCAGTATGAATGGAACGCATGGTAAATAATCGATTGCTTTTATTCCTCAGAAGTACTATCAATAAACATTCAGCTCAAGTACAATCAATAAACAACATCATGTAATGTTTCCTGTTTTGTAATCCTTCTCAAACGAAAATTTGGGGAGTTTACAATCGATATTTACACTCTAAGCAACGTACAACCTAACAAGTTTTAAAACCCTGAACTGTTTACTTCTAGATAACAGAATATCAACCATATACCATCTTTTAACATTACGCCAAAGTCGTAATTGCGCCAAATTCTCTTCTAGGCACTCGCAGTTCGTGTAACACTGTTCAACTGAATGTGTGGTCTGCCATTACGCCTCCGGGATTGCTCTCAGTCGACCATCGGGCGGGAGAGTTAGGTACAGTTCGCCAGGAGGATGAGGGCACTCAGACCTGGCAAGCACTAATGGCTGCCTTAACACAGTCAAACGTCTCCAAACTGTAGAGTCGATCCGAGAATGCATAACCCCTGGTCAACCCAGGCGGACAATTTTTTTCACAAAGTCTGGGTTTTGAATCAAAAGTCAGTAGTGGACGGCCACGTATCCACACACAATGTACAAAGAACTAAGTTTGATATCGACTGTCCCCCAGCGCTAACCAAGATGAATCAAACCTCCAAGGAAAACCCTCTATATTAAAACATGTAACGTCTTCGGAACCAAGGGACAGGCAAGACAGTACCATCTGATCCCTGCCGAACCTGAAGAGCTAGGTACAGAACAAATGGCCTTAATTTGAGTTTCCTCTATTTCAACATTTAAATATTATTATACTACATATTTTTCAATTCTTGTAAAATGTGAGTATTCAGTCTGATCATGCTAAAAATAGTAACTTTATAAACAGCTGAATCTTAAAAGGCAAGTCTGAAGTCTGGAAGGTTTCTGAAGAAACACTAAATTACTGGGGAAAGTTTTCGTTATTAAGACTTTCTACACAATAAACATTATTTGAGAGAGATATGTTTCTACTCCAAATATTAGAATTTTTATTTTCCCAATGAAAAAAAAATACCTCGAAAGGGAATTCGAAACTACTATTACCAGCAGCTACAGCGAAATTCAATAATGTCACAGCCGAATGAGTCCCTGGCCTTATGTGGTTGTGATATCGATGGTCCAGAGACCCTCGTCCAAGCGGGCGCAACCCCAGCAGTCCCGTCTGGCTTTATGCAAAGTATAGGACAAAGCCTGAAAAACGCTAGCAAATAAATTTCGATGCAAATACGAAAAAAATACAGAAGATACTTTTGCCTCCGGGCACCACTCCATCGGCTTCAGTGTATGTCAAAAGGGTGCTCCATCCACTCTGTCAGTCTCCGTCACGAGAACTGAATGGAGTCAAACCCCCGCGGACTTGGTCGATGATCTTCGATCTAGCTCCACAAGAGCTCAAGCAACGGACACGATAGTACCAGTACGGTCCATGCCAAGCTCGAACCAACCTCCGAATGAACGGGTGCTCTAGTCCTGTAAATATACTCCCATAATTGAGACTACGTAAGTACAGTACTCTAGCCAGTACTTCCCAGGAATTCTTCTAAGTCAACCCGAGAATCAGAAGTGTTGCAGATTTTGCTGTAAAGTTGTAAGAAAAATACAAAAGAAAGAAAACTGGTGTGGGGCGGTTTGCCTTGCCAGCTGTCCGGAACCTCTCTTTTTTTGGGCGAAGGGCGCTTGATGGAACTGCGGCGACTAGATGTTCATCTTAGACAGGTTCTTAGCTCAGTTTTGGCTCCACGGTCAGAATTTTTATAATTCTGACATTTTGGATAGTAGAGTAATCGTAGATCGTGGATTATTTTTCGAAGTGGGTAGATGTAATTCCCTTCAAACAAGCGTCTGCGGAAACTATTGCAAATTCTTACTATATAAATTTATTCAAGTAGGGAGCTCCAAATAAAATAATCTGAGACAACAGGAAGCAGGTACTAAGTCAAAATTTTGAGAAAATATGAACAGGTTCTGTATAAAACATTTTAATTTCGTCCCTTATGAACTACAGTCGAATACAGCAGAGAGAATGAACAGAAATATATTTAAAATTCTCTGCAGTTTAATACGAAATTACTACCCATTGTTGGATGGATTGGTATACGCGTTAAGAAAAGCTAAACACCATACAACTGGGAAGACACCTACTGAATTATCCCTGGGCAGAAAGGTCCACAATAATTTTTTGCCGTTGAAGAGAGGTCTGCAGAATTCAAGTGTGCAGATATTCAGAAATTAGTTGACGAGGCAAACAGTAATTCGCATATGGACCATGCGAAACAAAAGTTTCAGTATGATAAGAAAAGGTGAAAGACTAATTTGAAAGTAGTAGGAAAAAAATTTTAAATTAAGAATTCTCTTTCGTGTGCACCAGAAACAAAAGGGGAGAAATTTTGTAACGAGTTCGAAGGATCCTTTGTAATTGACAGAATCAGGCAAGCAGTGGTGTAGTTCAGGGCTTTCCAAACTTTTAGTTCCTAAGAGCACGTTCTAGGATATCTGTTGGACGGCGGGCACCGTTTATTTTTTCAAGGTGAATTTATAGTTGGACAGAGTTAATAATACATGCACATAAAAAGAGCTCAGTCGCATTTCACTTCGTGCTTTTATCTGTGTTGGACGCAAATTCTATTTCATTAAACACGAGAAAACTTTCAGATAGAATTTTATTGAAAACTAAAACATTTTTATTGTGATTGCACAGCGGCGGGCATACGTTAAAAAATCGGCGAGGTGGGCATAGGGTTGGGAACGCTTGGTGTTGTTGAAAGGACAAAAAGGTGAATGTGAGCCAGAGTAAACATTATTATAAGCGGGCTGATGTGCCACTTTTATGAGAGATATTATATGTATCACCTGGACTGAGCAATGAAGTGCCACCAAGAAATGCGGTGGACCCAGCGCCGACATCCACATTACAAAATCGAAAGGAAAAAGAAAGGATTCCAGAATACGTGAAAAAGAGAAAGGCAGAGGGTCATGGAAGCATCAAAAAGCAAAGCTATAGAGAAAGATGCCGAAGAAGAATATGAGAAATTTGTCCAAGGGTTAAAGAAAAGCTCAAAGATCCTTGAGCTGTTGCAATCATAGGAATGCTAAATAACAGCAAAGAAAAGCCGTAAAGAAACCAATAGCAATCTTGTAACTACGAGAAAATGACGGCTCAGCCAAGCCAAAATCTACGCTACAAGAAGAAAAGAAATCAATTCAATGGTCAAATGTCAAGAAGACGAGCGAGAAGAAACGGAGGCATGATGATGAATTGATTTAAAGTAAAAGCTAATGTAAACGAGATGATTTAAAAGTTAGGCTTTTCAGCAAACAGTTATAAAGTTAAATGAAATTCAAGTTTAGGACATTAGGTACAGATTCTCGAAATAAGGTGTCTTTGAGGTCTAGTATGTCCCAGGTATTAACATTGTAGGAATTTTGTTAGTACGTAGTTGTTGGAAAATTGCACACCTACATTATTCATCCATTACAAATGCTGGAGAT
>KK112054.1:325993-338663 GCA_000611955.2 Stegodyphus mimosarum | reverse complement strand
TCTTGCTACTTAACTTTTTTACCTTAAGGTTTAGGATTAATTCTTAAAGTCGAGAAAATTATACACTTTCATTCCTTTTTCTGGATACACAAGATCTGACAATAAAACTTAAGCATTAGTAGTGATATTAATCACTAATGCTTAAGTTTAATAATTTAAGCAATGACATATAAGAAAGACAAAAGTATTTCTTATATGTCAAATTGTAATTAATTCTTTCCTCTCTAGTAGAAAATTTTATAAGATATAGAATTCCCCCATGAAAAGAGAATGAATATCAAATTTTGCTGAAAGTTAAGAAAATTAGCAATAAAGAATTTCAAAATTTTCAAAACTATTTAATGAGAAAACGTCACATGGCCCGTGGCGATGTCTGGAAAGTTATTCTTGATTTTGAAGAATAGATGCTGACCAGATTCAAGGACCAGATGGTCGCAAACCAGCAATTCTAAAAACTGTAAAGTTTAATTGCATTTTCTATCTTGAATTTCTATATCACCCGATGAAGCGGATTCATAACGTGAAACTATGCCTGTCGGAATGTGGTAGTTGTTCCTCTTGAATGGCAAGATGTCTGCCGAATACATCGCGGGAAATACATCGTGGACGAAACACGTCGCGGGGAAAAACAATGCAAAGAGAAAATTTCGACGTACATACGTCGTGGGAGAAAAGAAAGCAAAGAAAAAACATCGCACTTCTAAAACAACATAGTAGAAAACATCGTCATCGAAACTAAAGCGATTAAAAAACTCTGCAGTTTAAAAAACGGCGTTGAAAATATCGGGGTAAAAATAAAGCACCCACAAATCATGGCATGACGATAACATTGCAGACAATGCGTTTTCAATCTTTAAAAATTTTCCTATTGCATAGTGATTTGTGAGCGGAAGAAGAAAAGAGGATTATTTTTACATTTATATGTCATATTTTTTAATAAACTAATAAATTTTCGTTGAAAAAATGAGAAGGAAATTTAAGCATTCAAGAAACTGAAAATGAGTAGAAAAAAATGCTAGGTATAGTAGTTTACAGAATTTTAAACTTACATAGTTAAGGAATAAAGGTCATTAATTAATTAATTTATTTTATAAAGTTTTACTGGTAACTTTTCATGAAAAATAATAAAAAAAAAGATTAGAAAAAAGAAAATGAGTAACTACATTCGGTTACTTCTATTAAAACTGGTTAATTAATTATCAAATTCTAAAAGTCTATTAATTTTTATATGTAGCATTCATTTCCTACTCATTTTCAGTTTTTGAATGCTTCAGTTTGCTTAATAATTGTTCCAGAAAAAAAAATATTAGTTAATTCAAAATATAAAAGTAAAACTATTCCTCATTCTTTCTTGCACTCACAAATCATTATGCGAATATGCATTTACAACTTTTAAAAAAGCTTGAAAAATGCGTGTGTACGATGTTATCATCATGCGGTGATTTGTAGGTGCTTTATTTTTTTACCACGATGTTTTCGACGACGGCATTTTTAAAATGCGAAGTTTTTGAATCGCTTTATTTTCGATGAAGCCGCCCAGACGGTATATTTGTTAGGGAAGCCTACTACGAACCGAAGGGCCCAGGGTGGAATCCCGAAGAAGGCATGGCTGTAATTGCATGTCTCGTCTAAGAAATAGCGGTGGTCCACCTATTAGGTGCTTCCGTAATAAAGTGGCCAAGCCTAAGTTGGCTAACTGCCCGCCAATGGGAAAAAAATCGACGGCGATGTATTGTACTACTATGTTTTAGAACTGCGATGTTTTCTCCTTGCTTTCTTTTCTCCAACAATATCTTGTACGACGACGTTTTCGCCTGTAACCGATGACAGTATCCCGGGGTACTCAGAACTGATTGTTACAGAATTCTGAGTAGGAATACTACAGGGCTCCTTGGCATGGATCCTATTTTTCAGGTCTGGCTGTTACTGAGTTCTCACCCTAGAACGGAAGTAGCATTGCAACATGGCGTTTCATTAACGGTGAAGACATCAAGACAGCAAAACGTAGCGGTTTTCTAGTCAATGAGTTCAAATCAATTTTGAATATTTGTAGAACATCGAGAAAAGGGATTATTTTACATACCGTACTTTCTCGCGCCCTTTCCCTAATGTTTTAGCTCCCAATTCTGAAAGAAAAAAAAATCCGAAATGTTTCAGATTTTAAATTACGCCCAAAGGGGCGTTTTCTTAACGTTTTGTGTGTCACCTTTATTTATCAAATATCATGTTCTTCGCGCTTAAGCCATAAAATTCAGTTCAACAGCAATATTGCAAAATAATTTTATTTAGAATTATTTTATATTTAGAATTTATTATATTTAGAATTTCCGATACACAGTTCCGCGCGCTGGAGATAAAAAGTTTTTTTCCCCCGTAAAGTGTTGCTATTGCTAGCTTTTAAATCGTTGAGTTTGCTAATCAAAAATTCGTTAAAGTTTTAAAAAATATGAAACAGATAATAAAACAAATTTCAAATTTGGGCTTCCAGATGCGCATATTCGGGTGGAAACGTACGTCATTCAAACTTCGATGGCTATATGTACCGTTGTTTCATCACAGTGCGAGAAACATACATACATTTATGCAGATTCTTTATTTTTAAAATTTTTTAAATATAATACAGGGCGATAATGTTTGGTGGCAACAATTTGAAAAGTGAATTGGACATTTATAGTGAATCAACGCAAAATGCCAAAACAAAAACAATAGTGCTTTAGGGACAAAACCCCTTTGGACTTAAAAAAAAAAAGAGTTTGCATACTTTTCTGACCAATTGCAGCCAAGCAAATGCGAATTTAACATTCAGTCTGGCATTTTACCGTGTCACTTGCACATTGACCTGCTACAATTATTTATGGGTGATTTGAGGCCTAAGCAGTAGCAAAGCCAATAAGAGAGAGCGAGGTTCAGGTTACAGAAAAATGGAAATAAAGATTCTTATAAGATATTGTAATGTACTTTACTATGTATTCTTACTAGAATGTAGGATTCTTTTAAAGAAATCATATTATGATAGTTATCTGTAGTTTACATATGATTAATTTTCGTTTGTTATGTTCTTACTATAACCGCGTCTTTCGGAAATAAAATTATTGGCATAATTTCTTCCTCTCAATTTTCAGACGATAAAATCAGTGAAGAAAAGGGGAAAATACGCTTGGAAATACAATAATAATGACTACATTTTCCTGCAGTTGCCTTTAATACCCTCATATCAGCATCAGCTATGAAACTTTAGCGTCAAATCTTGTAAATCAAATTTTATGATGATGTCTGTAATGAAACAAGCAAATTCAGTCACAATGAATACATCAATACGATAACACAAATACACATTTATTTGAGCTTCTTCCACAAAATACTTCCATAACATTTCTGTGTTACATGTGATATGTAATATACAATACAATACATACGTATTATTTTTGAGTTCTGGGGAAATACAACTACACATTAAAAAATTTAAAAATTCCAACAGTTTGTGACGATTTCTATTGCAAAAAACAACAAGCTCATATCATGTGGACCTAAGAAGAATAAGCATAATTCTTAAATGATAGATTAAACTGTAACAATGACAGCTGCCATACATGGAATGTGATGGATATTTATGATGCAAATACCCTCAGTTTCAAAAATGTTTTGAAAAAAAAAAAAAGAATGCAGATTTAGCAGCTAAGAGAAGTAAATATGAAACAGTTACAGTTAAAAGATGTTAAAGCAAAAACTAATTCATGTACGTTTATGCTTTTTGTATTTAGATATTTTTTGTATCAGGCTTTCTGCTTTTGAATAAGTTTTCTTTTCTCAGCAAATTAAAACTAAAATAATTTTTTTTTATAAATCTCTTTATGCACACTGTAGGTTACTCACTATATTGATCAGTTTGAAGCTTAACAACAATATGTAAAAATCTTGTTTTAATCCTATTAGATATATGTATATAACTCCCTCATGTCGAAAATAGCAAATCAGTAGGTTATATGAAAGTTTGCATTATATCAGTATAATCTAATCTTACAATTATTTTATTTTCTACATAACTTTATTACAATTCTTTTTTGTTACAGAAATTTTGCATTTACAGTTAGTATTAGCGAACAATATTAAAACTTCATACCATAACGATTTAAAAAATCATCAAATTTAATTTTTATCAACAGGAAAACATAATTAATGCGACATAATATTTCTCACCGAAAGGGTAAATAGTTATTTATGATTTAGAAGTTCTTAAAAATTATCAGTATTTTCTTAAAAATACAATTCTTCTTAATAAGAGCTTCACGTTTTCTATAAACCATTTTCTTAATGGCAGACGATATGGTGTAACTGTGACAGAGAAAAATATGGAATGGACTAATAAACAACGGATGCCATTCTAGATCATTCATTCATGAAGGAAGTTGTCTCATAAAAAAGCCATTAACTGTTAAAATGAAAGAAAATACTGCTTCTAAAACTATTACGGGTCTTTAATAAAAACTTAATATTTCAATGCAATTTAGAATAAAAATTTTGTTTTTGACAGAATTATCCGTTGCAGTTACTGTTAATAAAATTGAAACTATTCTAAGTAATCATCAGGTTTAATCATCAGAATAGTTACGATACTTTAAAAAAAATATTCAAGTTTTTGCAGCACAACGTCCTGAACTCAGAAATCTCCAGTATCACAGGATATAGATCAAGAATAATTAATTTAAAATTTTAAATTGTTAGAAAAAACACTATAATTTAATAGACAGCTATATATTTTAGGATTGTTCAATCAATTGACTTGAAACTTCTTTTTCACTCAATGGTTAACATTTATACTGGAGAAACATAGTTCAGATTTATTTAATTGTAGCAAACTAGAAATTTATCAATAGATTATTAATTATATTCTTAATTAAAAAGAAAATTTTCTTTACTTCTAACAAGTGAAAAGACTTAATTAAAAATAAAGGTGTTATAGAATTTAAAGCATTTATAATCAATTTACATAATAAGAACATGGATCTCCTTTTCCTTTAGACACGTTTTTAAATGCTACCCAGGTATCTGAAATTCATAACATATTATGTATTCTCAGAAAATATAACTGATGTCTTGGATAGAGCTATATTTGTTCCTTTCTTTCGCAGTATTATTTCAAGCCAAATTTCTTATTATTACAGAAATTTTCATACACTTATCTGTTATATTACCATTTAAGTAAACAACATTTTCAGATAATTAGTGAAAATAAAATTCAACACGAAGGATTACATTCTATTGCCGAATCAAGGATTGAGCTTTACGATTAAAATGATAAGTACAGCGGAGTACATGAAAAGTAATTAATTTCATGGACAATGAGTACGGGTTATAACAAATTCATGGTGCAGGTGTCAAAGGCAGCAATCCAAAGTAAGTTTTGTAAGTTTCTTTAATTTTTAATCTTGTTGCCATTTCGAAAAAGAAAAAAAAAAAACAAAGCATGATATTTTTCTTTATTTTTTGAAACATTACTAAAATTTAGAATTTTAAATAATTTTTATTCGATATGTTTCTAAATTTAGCTGCAAATACATTAGCTATCATGAAAAATAATAAAGTTACACTATGTAAATGCATGCCATTATAAATTTGAAACACGTTTTACAAAATACTACCTTTTGAAAACTTTATGAAAAAAATCACTGATATGAACAACAAATACTACTATACATCTCACGAACAAAAGCAGTACATACAAGCAACAAATACTTCAATATATCACAAACAGGAGAGCAGAACAAACTTTACATTTAATTCAATTGTGGCACAGAACATTTTTTTCCATGATAAACACAGCGCTAATGACCAGCCACCTCTCGTGGCGGGATACGAAACTAGACTGCGATAAAAGCAGGCAACACTATGTATACAACTGTATAAGAGCAACTTTACTTTAACAAAGCCTTACAACATTCAAGCAGCTCATTTCTGCACAAAAATATATAATCTTTACAGTATATCATATTCAAGGAGAGAAGATAAATATTTCTTTCATATCTCACTATATGAGGTGTAAAATTAAACAAAAGTTTCTCGGAAAAAGCCAAATGTTAAAAAAAATCGAGATGTTATTGTTGAAGGCAATGGAAGACCATTTTTAAAAAGAAAGGGTTATGATACTTGATGGATTGCTTGTTGTATATTAACCTTGTCGAATAGCTATTAATATCATTTAGGGACATATGGTTTTTAATGTAAACATTTTGCTTGAACATTCGCTGGCACTATGATTAATTGTTTGTGAAACGTATTTTGCTAGTGTAATCGTCGATGTGTTTTATGACGAAAATATATTTACATTATTATTCCCAATTTATTTCTTTTACCACCCGTAGTAAATACACTACTAAATAGCTCTCACATTAAAAAACACTTCAGGCAATTTTTTAACATTACAAGTGATTTACCTTTTAATCTTTTTGTCATTAAATGCGATTAAATAAAAAAAAACTTTAATTTATAACTGTTTTTATTTTGCTCTTGATATCTACATTAAAACAATAAAATTAGTGATTTTAAATTAAAATGGCACGCATAATTTCGGAAATAAATATTAAAGCTATTGTAATATTATTAATGCTATTACTAATGTTCCTAAATTTAACAGGATAAACAAAGATTTTTGTTTTATAAAAAAGCTGATTGTCTTTTGAATACATTGAAAAACACAGCAATTAAATGTTATTTCATATTAATTGTTATTAAAGTTTCTTGAATTTAATAAATATTTATTTTATTAAACACTACAATAAATTTTATTGCATTTAGTCAAGTTTGGAAAACCCCGCTATGTATATTTATTTCATGTTATGCAACGTGTATTATTTAAAGTACAACAGGTTAACATTTGCTTAGTAATTGAAATAATGAGAAGCGATTTGCATGAGGTTTTGAAATATTATTGCTACAGTTAAGTTTTCAAAAGAAAGTTGCTGGGAAACAGTAACTAAATAACTCAAGTTTCTGAACTGTTTTTTATGTGCTTTTTTCTCCCAGAAGTAGAACAGGTGTAGGAATACTGGGAAACACCAGATTTAAGTATCGAATTCTTTGATCATTCTATAAAAAATAATGTTAATAGAATTTTCAAGCTGTGAATAATGCATGTATTTTTAACATTTATTGCTGAAATTCGTGCCTAAGTATTATGTCAAGAAATATATTTGAAATTTCTATTTCAACAGAAAAAAAAAATGAAGATGCTTCTTTTTATTTTACTTTTATTTCAAGACATCAAGTGAGTTTTACAAATTCCAATTGAAATAACTGCAGCTTTTCATTTAAATCAAAAGAGAAACTCTGAATATTTTTTTATGACTGAAACAGACATCGCATCATTAAATAGGATGCATTTCTAACGTAAGCATCACCCTGACTAATAATCAAATTACGTTATACTCTATCCGAAAGCAACTAATTAGTACATTGGATAATTGATAGAGAGATGTCTTAAATGTATAAATGTTTCCATAATTATTTAATAATATTTAAGACTGAAATGTTTCAGATGATGGTTTGACTCATCCTGTGTCTTCAGATTTATGATTGTGGGATTTGTGCACATCCCTTTTAGGAGACGGATCTAGAAAATGTGTTTAATTGCACATAACAGGGTTCTCTTTACTACTATTTCAAAATAATTTGGGATACTTTCTTCAATGTATATATATTTTTTTTCTATTTCAAAACAACTGTAAATTACCCATATAATTAACTGCAAATTATTAATACTGTAAATTACCTATATAATTAGTTAATACTTTCATAAAATATATAAGCCACTATATTTTATGAAAGTACATGCTTATCGTAATGTTACATTAAAAGGATGCCTTTTAAATTTACTTTAGAAAATATATTGATATTCTTAATGATTGAATGTATTTCTCTTTAAAATAATTAATTAACAATTAATTTTGAGAGAAATATTGTTATATTTCAAATACATTAAGTAATATTTATTCCTCCATTTTAGTTAATTTTTATTGCAATTTAGAAGGAGCAACGTTTGTTGCTGTGAATTTTTCTGCTACGTAATAACTTGAAATAGTTAATAAGGCTTCCAGTTAATTCTAATTGATTAGGCTCTTAACAGTTTTCTTTGACAAATGCAAAAATTATACTTTGTACTTACTATGAAATAAGTTTTTCAAATCACATTATAATTTAAAATTCATATTCCTTCGATTTTTATATCATTTTCATTTTATTATATTCAATAATGTATTCATGAAATGGGTATATAATATATTGAAATTTAATTATTATCATAGGTACATTGATTTTTAGCAATTCTTAAAGCATGTTTTATGAACAGGATCACCGAAAATATCGCGGGCGAGGTATATTAAACAGAGTAACGCAGAGATGTGCTAAAGCAGAATTTTTGAGTACAATTAACGATTGAAAATGCTCTGTAAAAATGGAATGTCCTAGGTCATTTGCTATCTTTAATATAACAATTAAGTTAAGTATAGCTAATAAAAACTGCAAGTTTACTACTTTAATTCTTTTTAAAACTAACGTAAAGAGTTCTAGATGCTTAAAAAAGCAATCTGAGACCTAAAATTTTGGCTGGGAGTAGCATTGTATCAAACCTCTAAAGAGAGATAATGCCACCAAAGAACCTACCACTTGTGGATGGTTTGTACACAAAATGCAATAAAGTACCCAAAAATTCAAAACGGAATTGATTTGGCAGGTTTTAAAGTTTCTCTGTGTAAAAATATCACTGCATGGAAGTCAATAATATATATCTATCTAGTAAATGCACGCTTATAATACTTTAGCATTTAAAATTCAAACGTGTTTCTTATTTATTTTAGGTATTTCTCTTTTAATTGATGTCTGTTTTAAATAACTTGGTTCCCTTTATTCATATTTTTATAGAAAATTTTTATTATTTCTTAATGAAGAGAAGGTTGATTCTTGTATTTCTGAATAAAAATGAGAATATTTAGCCTTTCTTGACGGGTTCCAGGCAATGCCATCTGGTGACCATATTCCTCGGATTACTGAGCATCTCTTGCCAGTGCTGTAGCTGCTCTCCCCTTGCGTACATGAAAGGCCCGATCACTACGCGGCCGTGGTACGTATCCTTGACTAAGGGACTCGGCCCAGCAATGACTACCGTGAAAGTGAAGCTGCAGGAATCGAAGAAGCGACCCGAAACCGCGAAATTGAAGGTTTCATCGAAGATCATCTCTCTCTGAGGTTGGCCGGACGCTGTAAACGGTTGAGGTACTGTCCTCTTGCTCTTGATCATCTTGCGGCCGTGATACAGCTGCACCTTGACATAAATGACTAAGAAAAAATGCAATATTAAGTAACAGAATAAAAATTTAAATAATAGAAATAAATTTGTTTATCGAGGCTATATCTCGAACATTATTTTGTGAATGAAGAAATATAATCATATTTTTTAATAGATATAAAATATTAATTTTAATTGATGTAGAACGATAAATTAAAAGTACTTTTCATTATTTTTACATTTACTTTCTTGCAAATACAGGGAACCCTCCCTAAGCCGATTCCAGCCGGTTTTGAACTTTCGTGAAGGTGTCATATTAAAGAAATGGTATTCTGCGGCGATAATTATTAAAGTTATAAGAAACACAGATCAGTTTTAAAGGTGATTGTCCTACAGAAGTAGCCACTATGAAAAAATTTTCTTTATTTGAGAAACCAAATAATGAGAAGTATACTAATGTCAGAAATCAGACGCAAAGTCGACCCATACTATCTCAGATAACTGAAATTATTAATGATTTTCATAATTTTATTTGAAGCCTGTAAGAATCAATAAGTCATTTCATAGAATGATGTGTATAAAAGAAAAATACTGTGCGATTACACTGTGTTTGAGACACCGTTTTTATCAGTCTAGAGCTCCAGTACGATGAAAGATAGCATGTTGAAAACTGAACTGAAAGAATGCTTGTATTCAAAATTAAAGGAATATTCATATTAATACTATTATAAAGAAACAAGAAACTAACAGAGAATATTTCAATACATCACATATTTGTCATTTTATTTTAAGTTTCGAAAACAATTTTCAATGCTTTCATCTTTCGTTCCGTTAAACACAAGAAAAAGATCTAGTTTTAAGGAATGTTTTAATGATATGCTCAGGTGGCTAGCTAAAGTTATCTCTATATATACTCTATATATACAAAAAAAGCGACGCACCAAGAAGTTATCCGAACGGTACGAAAATCGGGAGAAGTCATGTACATGTACAGAAAAACAAATGATTACACTTTGAGAAAAACTGGATGATTTATTGATGTGATAGAGCTTCACAAAATGAAAAAGTCAGTAACGCGTTTGTCCACCTCTGGCCCTAATGCAAGCAGTTATTCGGCTTGGTATCGATTGATAGAGGTTGCGGACGTCCTCCTGAGGGATATTGTGCCAAATTCTGTTCAACAGGAGCGTTAGATCGTCAACATCCCGAGCTGGTTGGAAAGCCCGCCAATAATGCTGCCCAAGCTGCCCATAATGCTCCAAACGTGCTCAATAGGAGAGAGATCCGGCAAACTTGCTGGCCAAAGTAAGGTTCGGCAAGCACTAAGGCAAGTACAAACATGTGCAGTGTGAGGGCGGGCATTATCTTGCTGAAATCTAAGCCCAGGGTGGCATCACATGAAGGGCAACACAATAGGCCTTAGAACTTTGTCGACGTACCGCTGTGCTGTAAGGTTGGGAAGGATGACAACCAAAGATCTGCCAGCGGTACACTATTGAGCATGCGCAGTAAGCGAAATTCGTTAACATTGATCAACTCAATGTGTGTTTTGCCATTACGTGGGGCGTCTCCAGACTCGCCTTCGCTGGTCATCGAAGCTCAGTTCAAAGCGGGACTCATCACTGAAGACTATTCTACTCCAGTCAGTGACATTTCAGTGCTAATGAGCCCGACACCACTGCAAACGGGCTTCACGTTGTACAGAGGTCAATGGTAGTCGGCGTAAGGGGCGCCGTGACCTCAGTCCCCTTTCTGCGAGCTGTCTATGAATGGTTCTTGCGGTCACTGAAGCACTAGTTGCACGTATAATCCATGATAATGATGCATCTGGGGCTGTGAGTGCCTCTCTGACGATTGCTCGATCTTCACGTTCTGTCGTTTCTCTATGCCCACCGCTTCCTTCTTGACGCTGTATGCGGCCATGGTTCATCCATTCCTGCGAACACCGTCTAATAGTGGCATCGCTCCTGTTCAAATGTCGAGCTATTCGTCGATAAGACCAACCGGCTTCTTTGAGCCCAACTACACGACCTCTCTCAAATTCTGACACAGCGCATATCTTTCGCGCACCTGTATGCGAGGCATAGTTACTGTCTGCCATCGTAATTTCTCCTCTTAAATATCCTGCCAGTTGCGCAGATCAGATGCGCCGTAGCGACAACCGTTCATTCATTGGCAGCCAAAATGTAAAATTTTGCATTTTCGGTCGAAACTCGTATGCATATCAATTTGTGCCCAATTTGCTTTATATCTTCTCGGTGCGTCGTGGTGCGTCGTTTTTTTTTGTCTAAGAGTGTATCATGTAACGCAGTTTAAGAGGGAAACGTCTTCTAAAATTTAACTTCTAGTAGTGATGAAATCTATATCTTTCAGTTTTTCTCACTCATGATATTTCTCCATGTGTGTATGCAATAAAATGACATAAACGAAGATTAAATTAAAGGATTAGTAACTAATATATGTAATCTAACTGAATGTAGGTAGCAATACCTATACTGGTGTCATCCTAAAATTAAGTTAGAGAGTCACCAATTTTTGAAACTAGGTATCTTGAAAATGTAAACATATGAAAAATTGTAATTTCATTCTCAGCGTCTCAAAACAGTTTTTGATGTTTTTATTTTCCTTCCATTGAAAAGAAAAATAAAGATCTAAATTTCGGGAACATTTTAACAGTGTGCTCAGTAAACTGATATTTATTTTGAATGTAGCGTTATGCTCTCTGGAAAATATTTAATTTTTCTAAAATTCCGGAAGGCATCAAATAAACCTAATCGAAGAAAAATTATCTTGAAATATTGTAATTAGTAAATTTAAGATACCAATAACAAGCGAGACTTGTTCACAAATATATATATTGTTGCGTTCGTACGGGTTCGTAATGGATTGAATGCACAAGTCGTTGAAAAGTTAACGAAAGTTATTCTTTTTCAAGAAATAAAACAAGATGCTGAAATATTTCCTCAGAGACTACAATATCACAATATTTCAAACGTTAAACAGAACTCAATTCAAAACAGAGAAACTAATTCAATCTCACAGCGAATTCGCTACGATCAATAACAGCATTAAGTAAACAAACAGTTCGCTTAAAACAACAGCAACTGAGCTGATGTGTTTCAATTCGGCTTTTATAAACTTTTTAATTATTCACGAGAACATTCTGGTAAAATCTATTTAAAATCTGTTTTCTCGATTTTTCTGGATGGCTACAGTAATTACTAGATATTTATTTATTAAATATTAAATGCACGCGCTCTTTTATTTTTACTTTTCCGATGTAGCTTTCTCTTCAAAAATCGTCTGCGTTGCACGGAAAAATAAAACAATTCTAATTAGAATTCTAAATAAATAGCTATATAAATACAAAATCCGTAACAATATATATATATT
>KK112054.1:307475-324767 GCA_000611955.2 Stegodyphus mimosarum | reverse complement strand
TCGCCATTTCTCGCTGAGGCAGCAACTCGGTGTGATTTTAACTGCTATACGGCGTGCAATCTCTTTGCCAGAAATACTGATCTTACACCGACAACATGCTTTATACTACTCAGACACTCCCCCATTACGTCTACCTGCATATCTGCGCATGTGCTACCGTACATCACCTTACTTAATCTCCTGATTGGTCTTTCTGTCCGCTTTGCCTCTTCGTTCAGCTGATATCCTAATTTTTCGACTTCGTCCTTAAATTTTGCACACCAGTGTATATAAGGTATAATAATGGCATAGATATATAATACAGATAAATAATAATTTAATGATGATAACAATAATATTGTTGCGTTTCTACGGGTTCGTGGATTTGGAGTGATTGATGAAAACACTTGATGAAGAATCAAACACAATTTATTCGTCAGTAGTTACACAGGAGAGTTCCAAGGACACGTTTACAGCCGTCGAAAAAAAACTACGATAAACACGTGAAACAGTCAGCAACACAACCTTCAGGTTATCAGGCTATAACGGTGAAGACATCTTCACGGCGAAGCACTAAAGTACAACAGCCGGCTCTCAAACTAATCTCTGAGCTCGAGACACTACTATTGAACTCAAGATGCTCTCAAGGCACTTTTTCCTCCGCGTTACAGGCAGGTTTATACAGCTCTTGGCTTGCCTTCGAAAACATTCTGGCCAAACCGGTAAGAATTCGTTCTAGAATGTTCTCCATTCGTCTATGACATATGGCCAATTTTATCACCAAATGGGCAATTTCGCGCCAAATCTGGCAACCCTAAACCCGCATGCTATCTTACCGCTATAACAATATTATTATGTAAATAAGAAGTAGGAGCCCCAATACTTTAAAAATAAAATGCTGGAGCTGTTCACATAAGGCAGTTTGAAACTTGAAATTTTAATGAAAATTATTATCATAAGAATTTAAGATCATGAGATTATCTGTTAAAAGGATTTTTTAACACTGTAGTGTAGCGATATAGCTTACTTTTTGGGCGAAAGCGTCATATAATCATGTTTTGTTAAAAAGAACTCTCTGATACTCTTTTAAGAATGAAAAGGAATTCAATACCTGTTATCTAACCCACACAAGTATGCTTGGCAGAAAAGTTTGAACAAATACATGCTGTACCAATAAGAAAACTGAATTTCAAAGAAGTAATAGTTTCGAAAAAAAAACCAAGTACAAGTAATGTTACTCAGTAGACATTAAATTAAACTGTTCATTTCACATATATTTTCGATCCTTCTTTCAAAAATGTCAGAAGAAATAGTTAAAATAGATATTACTATTTATATACCCTTAAAAATTACTGATTTTTTTAGTCCAAATGGGCAACTTGCTCAGAAGGACTATTAATTTCGTTTTGGGATTTCGCGTCGATTCACTAAAAGTGTTGTTTCACTTTTCAGACTGTTGCCACCAAATATTATCGCCTTGTATTATACACTCACGTTTGTGAAAATTGCAACACCATGAAGGACTTACGCGAGTGAGCTGAAATTTTCAGGAAATGCAAAGTAGCGCATGATATGCAAATGATTAGAATTGCAAATCCGTAGCGCATGCGTATGCTGAGCAGCGCCCTCTGAACGGCTGATGGATCCGAATAAATAGACGGCTGTAGCGAGGCGTGTATGGTTATCGGTGGTTATCTGCTAGTGGTAAACGTTAACTCAATCTGTACTTATGCCTCGTCGACGAAAGAGAGCGAGATTTGAACAACTTACAGAGTTTGAACGAGGGAGAATCATCGGCCTTCGTGAAGCTGGATTGTCGTATCGTGCAGTAGCCTCTCGTGTGCAGCGTAACAGCAGCACAGTGATGCGCGTTTGGAAGCAGTGGACGGACGAGTGTCGGACAACTCGGAAATCCGGGAGTGGACCCCGAAATGTGACGTCAGCTCGCGATGATAGACACCTGGTCCGCATGGCGCGGACGGACCGTACAGCTTCCTCTAGACAATTGGCAGCACTGTGGTCAATAGCTACAGGTGTTTCATTGTGTGCTTCATCAATTCGTAGACGTCTGCTGCAGTGTGGACTGCGCGCACGGACTCCTTTATACAGGATCCCCCTAACGCACGACCATCGCCGCCTGCGGCTACAATGGGCCAATCAGCATAGAGACTGGCGTGCTGATTGGCAGCATGTCGTGTTTTCTGACGAATCCCGCTTTAATTTGTGGTACCATGATGGCCGCATTCGTGTCAGACGCTATGCCGGTGAACGCCACCTTCCGGAGTGCATTATCGAACGCCACAGTGGACGAACACCCGGAGTTATGGTCTGGGGCGCCATAGCATATCATAGACGATCTCAATTGCTACGAATTGTGGGCAATCTGAACAGCAACCGGTATATCCGTGAAGTTCTACAGCCCGAAGCTGTTCCCTTCCTTCAAAGCTTGCCAGGCGCTGTATTTCAACAGGACAATGCCCGCCCTCATACTGCTCGGATTGTTAAATCCTTCTTTGCAGCGCAGCAGGTACAGCTTCTTCCTTGGCCTGCGTGTTCCCCGGATATGTCGCCAATTGAACATGTGTGGGATGTCATTGGTCGGCGTCTTGCTCGTGATCCTCGTCCTGTTGCGTCTGCAGACGAACTTTGGGTACGCGTACAAACGATATGGAATGCTCTTCCTCAGTCAGAGATTCAAACTTTGTTTGACTCCATGCCACGTTGTGTAGCAGCACTTATTGCGGCGTGTGGTGGCCACACAAAATACTGATTCTGATCTCTTGTTCTTGTTTGTTTGCTTTGAACATTTAATCATTTATTTGTACCACTACCACTCAACTGTGTATTAAATTGCATTCAATTATGACGATTCCTTCTTGGTGTTGCAATTTTCACAAACGTGAGTATATTTAAAGAAATTAAATAATGAAGAATCTACATTAAATGTTTATTGAATTGTAATAAAACGACGGTACCTAGAGCCATCCAGTTTTGAATATTGAAGTTTCCACCCGAATATGGGCATCTGGAAGCCTAAATTTGAAATTTGGAATTTGTTTTATGATCAATTTCATATTTTGTAAAAAATTAACGAATTTTTGATTAACAAACTTAAGGATTTCAAAGCGAGATAGGGCAACGTTGTACCAAAAAAAAAAAAAAATTATCTCCAACGCGTGAGACTGTGCATCGGAAATTCTAGATATGCTCATTTTAAAATTAATTATCGATATTGCTCTTGAACTGAATTTTATGGTTTAAGTGCGAAGAACATGATGTTGAACAAATAAAGGTAACACACAAATATTAAAAAACGCTTCTATTGGGCGTAATTTAAAATCTGAAACTTTTCAGAGTTTTCTTTTTGTATTTTATCTTTGATACTCATTAGAGATAAGAATTTTCCCTCATACATACTGCCACGTATTTACAACATTTGATATTGCTCGTTTGGCAAATTGTCCTTACTTCATTCTTATTATAATTTATCTAATCATTTTAAAATTAAGTAATGAAACTAAATAATTCAACTTTAAAGCACGTTACAATATATGATCGTTATCGCAACCTTAGTTTTTTATGACTTTACAAAATGAACACGGCTCTGAAAAACAAACGAAATTTAAAACAGCTGTCTTGGAATTCTGGAAGGAGACTTTTCAAAATACGCTTTAAATTGCAACATTTTAGAGCAATTATCAATAGGCACTTATCAAAGAAATTAAAATGTCATGTACACCTCAAAAGGAAGGACACAACATAGATGTCAGGAGATTCTGAACTTAGAGAGAAATACAGTTCAATTGAATTATCACTGCAAAAAATCTTTTCCGTTAAAGAAAAACTGAGAGAAATACATTTCAGTTGAATTATCACTGTAAAAAGTCTTTTTCATTAAAGCAAAACTGGTAAGTGATTTAGTAGAAATCAATCAAATCTACATCGATGCAGGAAAAGAAAAGGAATGAAAGAACTTAAAAAAATCAATTTACCATCATCTAAACACCGTCATTCACTCCATTAACTTAAAAATAGTAATAAATTAAAGTACTCCAAAATAAATGAAGCGTATAAATATCATTAAAGAAATTTCGTTTAATACAGAACATGTTAAACAAACAGAAAATTTTCTTAAGATGAGCTAGGCAAATCTAGAAGAACAAAACAAGGCCCTTCAGCAAAAATGGCCCTAACATCCAATGAGTAATTTCTTTAACGCCGAAAAGTAATTGCTGCGATATCAAATGAGTAAAGAAACATGGCAATTCCAGCAAATATTCCGGTTTTAATGAGTCCCCAGTACGTAGTTTATTGCATGTAGTTATTGCTAGAATGATGTTTACGAGATGAATAATTAAGGAACATGGAAATGTGCCATTAATGTTCTTATCATTAGGTTAAGCCTTCACGGAAAAAAGAATTTATAGTTGAGTACAGTTAAAGGTGGGGTATCTCTGGAAGCAGATGAATTACATGAGGCGGATTAATTTGTAAATGAGGAAAAACAGGTGGCTGAATTTTAAAATAAAAAGGAAAATATTTTTTTGGGCGGGGGATTTTGGTTTATTTTTAGATTGTAGAAATATATAAACGCAATAACTATAACCAACCGCCAAAATTGTTACTCAGTTAAAACATAATAAAAAATTGCAGCTATATATTACTTGAAAAATAACTTTACTTTTACAATTGTAATTAATTTATAATTTGTGCAATGATAAGAATTCAACACACAAAATACATTGTGGGGTTCCACCCTTTTATTTCGCGGTTCAATGTGAGAAACCTCTTACACTGATAAGCGAATAATCGCTTTAGTGTGTGAACACAGACGTAAGACTCAAGAAGGGTTAACTACCCATTATTTCTCAAAATAAGATGAACACAATCTGCTCCTGTCTCGGAGCGTACAGCAAAGCCTCTACTTGGGCTTGAACTCAAATTAATAAGAATTTAAACTCAACTAAACTAAAAGATATAGCCGAAGCTATCAAAATTCTAAACAGTTGGCCTTTATATCTCACTTAAGTCAGCGAAGCTATCGAGGGCCTAAAGTACGGCCGAGCGTAGCAATAGCTTAGAGAGAGACGTAGCCAAAGGCAAACGCGCGCTAGTCAGGAACACTGGCTCTTTAACGAAGTCAGTGAAGCATCGACTTAAAGACTACTCTTACTCATTTGCTTAACCACGTTTCTGAAAATATATTCCGGTAGGAAATAGCAAGCTGAAGCTAGAAGGGATAGGAAAGGTGCATAAACTTAAAATAACTGTAATAAAATTAGGATAAACCTTACAACATTATCATAATTATGAAGGAACTGGTAGTTCTGTGAATGACTACATGAAATTGTTCTAGAATGATCAGAACGATTTTGAAAATGGCTTTCAAGTATGGAAACCTTTCAAGCAAATAAAAAAAAATATGCATAGACGAGCTCAAGCCATAATTCTTGCTAAAGTGACTGGACACTTCTGATTTCTCAAAATGTCAAAAATTTTAAGTGCGTTAAACAGGAATAATTAAATGCGGTTTTGAGTGACATTTATACGGTTAATATGTTTGTCATGCTTGTTTTTTGTTATTAAATATTCTTTCTCAAAATAAAATATTAAGCATAAAATAAATATTTTCTCTTTTGAACGGGAAAATCATGTCATAAATGTGATAGAACAATTAATATTCTTTAATTTCTGTAATAATCCATTATTAGCTTGCAGCTTTCACAGTGGTCTTCAAACTTTGCCGACTCACGGAACCCTTAGAACTATAAACCTTTTTCGGCAAACCCCAACCCACTTTTAAAAAATGTATTTTAAAATAATATTTACAGTAGATCAATATGTTACAGATAATTTATATAAAGAAAATTAAATAATAGTATTGTATTTTTATAAAAATTTTTAACATAAAATTAGTGTAATTTACTCATTAATAGGATTAACTTATGCCCCAGTGGTCACCCTGCTCTTGCATTATTTTAGTGATAGGGGTGTGCTTGCATTTTTTTACACAAACTGTCCAGTCTATACATACAAATTTTATTTTTTACTTATACACGTGGTTTCGTAAGATGTTAAAATGTCTGTAGCTAGGTGAGAAACTTGTGGGTATTTGGCACAAACCTAAAACCAAAAATTTAGAACCTGCTGTTGCTTAAATTTAGATATTAATGTCGAATCTGTTGACATGTCGATAAGCTGATCCCTTTCTTTCATTGGCAAGCCTTCTGATTCATCGTGGGATTCGAACGGGTATTTTATCCACTCAAACTTAGTTTTTTATTTTGAGGAATATTCTTTTACAGTTTTCTTTAACCGAAAAAGGTATTCTATCGTGTAATTTTTAACGTAGTCATATAAATTCTCTTCATTTTCCATTAGAAAACCGTTTAGCTTTGCAAAACATATGATGACACATGTTAACTTTTACAACTAATCTGTAACTAAACGTATCTTTATATTTTTTAGTTAATAAACACTGGTCAGCTAGTGTGAGTTCTTTATACATTGGTTTCCAAAAATTAAGGAAAAATCACAGAAATACAGATAACTCGTCCAAAAATAAGCCAATTCGTATAAAATTTGAATATGATCTCAAATAAGTGTCGTTGAGTAAAACTGCAGTATGCAAATTAATGGCGCGTTAGTCGGATTGCTTCATCTACCAGAAGCATAAAATTGAACGTTTGAGAGAAAGCTGCAAATTTAGCTGTAATATTGAGATAAGAAATCTGGGATAGCTTCGTAACAATGGCCTCCAGGCATCATTTGTCTTAAGACTGCGATGGAGAGCTATTGGGAGAGGCAGACAGAAGTAGTCAGATGGCTAAATGCGAGTCCTTCTATAATTCATATACTTTGGCAGTAGTTTCTAACCACAGATTCGGCATCCAAGAGGTTCAGCCAAAGACGGCCAGCCGCTACAATGAGTTCCGATGACGGATATTTTTTGTTATGCGCACGAAGGAATAGAACCGCATCTCAGATTCAACTAAGATCCTCCCTTACTGCAGCTACCAGAAAGTTGGTGTCAACGTCAACTGTTTGTAGACGGCGTTACGAAGGAGGTCTGTAAGCGAAGTGACCAGCCATTTGCGTGTCGTTCATGTCACGTTATAGCAGGGAGCGTTTGAGATTTGGAAAGAACCTGGAACCCGTTATTTTCTATCAAACATCCGTGAGAGAGGTGCATATGGAGAAGGCAATGTCTGTATTTGGGGTGGTTTCTGTGTGGGTGGACGTACAGACCTCCACATCTTTCCATGCGGAACCATGAATGCTCAGGACTATAGAGAGAATGAGCATCTATCGAGCTATCTATCGATCATGTTTGAGATGCTTTAGGATGACGTATAGCTGCTCTCAATCTTCCTGTTCAGACCCTTGCTATGCTTGCAAGTGCTTTGCAAGAGTAATGGCTCTCACTTCCTACGGAAATGACAGATCGCTGTATGTGTTGTATTGCTTTTAGGGGAGATCAAACTCCATATTGAAGGTAATTATCCTATACAAAACTGACACATGCGATTTGTTCATTTTTTATATATGCTAATTTCTATAACACCATAATTGTGTCATTTCTTTTCATGTAATTTTATACCTTACATTGCGTTTTATATTCTGGTTCAGTTTCATTAAATTCTACATGTAACATTTTGAGTAATCGTCATTTTTGTGATTTTTCCTTCATTAATGATAAACAGCGTAATTTTCTTTTCAAATTTTGATTTTCACTCGACCACAGGTTGAAGATCACTGAGCTATTAGATTAGCTTCCGAAAACGTAGCTGAATCTTTATGGAATAGATTCGGTAGATGTTTATTGCTTTTAGTTAACTATCGTCTTCCGTTTTACATTACCAATTTCAGTTTTACGTTACTAATTAGTGATTTAAAGAAATATTTTGTTCAAATTTTATATTCCATTCTTTTACACATTTGCTCGACAGGAGGATCAAGCAGGAGACTGAGGAGATATTTTGAATATCTGAAGAATATTAAACAGCAGCCAGAGTTACATATTATAGCGATATGCCCAGGCTCACTGTGTTGGTATAACTTGAAATAATTTTTCACCTTAATAGTATATTGGTTATGATTTCAAATTTCATTTCAAGATGTCATTATGTTCGTACTTGTTATAATATCAATAATTTTAAGACCACAGATTCAAAGAGCCACGTACACCTGTATATCATACCTCTCCCTTTGCCATTTTCTACTGCTTACAAATAATTTTAATTTACGAAATTCATATTTAGCTCTTATACGTGTTAAAGTTAGATGACAGCCGTTAAATTAGCTTTTAATTTCAATTGTATAGCTCTGAGGTGTTTTCCGATGCAAGAGAGGTGAAAAATATACAATGTCCTAGCCGGGATTTGAACTCCGGACCTCCCGATTACGTGCCGAGCATGCTTCTAGTTACACAACAAAGGCATGCAGAAGTAAGGGAAAAAATACCCTACACAGTATTCGAAACTTTTATTTTCATAAAAGCTGAGAAAGTTTAAGTTTTTTGCTGTTTCAGTGACTTAGAATGTTTAATAACTTGTCATTTGGCAGTTTTCTAAGCTATCAGATTAATATTTTAGCAGTCCTTCGATTAAGTACTTTATACATAATTAATAACGTTATGCTTCATCTTTAAAGCACCCAGTTTCCAGTCATTTTAAGTATTTTAGACAATACGATATTAAATTACATAGGACATTCTAGTTGGTCTCTGAAGTTTCATTCTGAATTCTGTCATGATTTGAATAATATTTGTTTTTGCGTCAAAAACCGATAAATTGTTTAAATTAACTCTTTCAGCAACATTTAACGTTTTCATAGTTTTCTTTTCTTAAAGTTATAAGCTTACAAATGCCAAAATTTAATCACATATCCTTTTGTGAAGACGTGATGATATTCAAGTGTTAGAGCAATACAAATTCTAAGAAGAAATCTAAGCACTGAAGAATCTGAGGACATATTTCTCAGATATTTATTGCATATGGTGTTTTGATGCAAAATTATTTTACAAATGCACATACTACATTTGTAACATAGCATTTTGTTTTTAGTCTGAATAGTGTTCCATTACTCTTGTAACACGAATTTCCCAATTAAATGCTTATTTAGAATAGAAAATCACTTTTTATAATTTCAGTTCAATGTGCTTGCATATTTTAATATTATTTTCGGCAATCACAAATGTTCTTGTCATATTTGTGATATACTATATATGTTGCTATAGAATACTTTAAGATCTGCAGGATATAGTTTTTATGCAGAAGATTGTGTAGATGTAGCACAGTAAAAAGAAATTCGACAACAAAATGTAAGTTTTATATTACATCAGAAATTTCTTTTATTAATTACGTAAGATTCTCATGCAGTTGCGATTTTCTAATTTGAAAACTTAATTATTTGTTTAATATGTGAAAAGAAAATTATCGATACTTTTCGTATTCAACAGATCACTTAAGATTACTCATTGGGCGAATGTCAAAGAAAGGATTACTCAATAGGTTAAGAAATAAAAAGTTCAATGTATATAGTTAACAGCTTAGGATTATTCAATGAATCATTTCTTATATAGTGAATGGCAATAAACAGCATTCGGTAGTTCCAATAAATAGCTGCATTTACAAATAAAAAAGCGACGACATCAATCCGATTTGTCATCATCCAGATCTCCTAACGTTTTCCCGATAACTACGTTTATGCTCAATTGGATTTTCTTTCTATAATCCGCCTGAAGAAGACAGCATACAATTCGAGAATAGTGGAAGGCCAGTATAACACATACGGTTCGGATGAGATCGAGCAATTCAATAAACTCCGTCCATGCTTTCAACGTTGAAACTCCAAAAGTTATGTCGTTCGTCAGCTAACTTTCACTGTTCCATATCTAGGCACAAAATCATTTTATTACATTGGCTTCTGTCATGGCATCGGCTTAAGTTTTCTCTAGTTTCTCGGTACACTTTCTTTTTTAGGAGTTCGCTGAAAACAAAAATGCGTGTGCGGAAGAGCTCTACGAGCAAGAAAAGACTGAGAATTCCGGATGACCACATACCTTAAAAATATATTGTTGCTGTTTATATAGCTGTTTAAATATTTTAAGAGGTCCACTGAATACCCAAGTAATTAAACTTTGTAATTAAAACTTCCCTACGTTTTGAGCATCTTATAATTTAAGCATATAAACATTAATAATCGTTTGTTTCAGATTAATATTAAGAAATAAAATTCAAGTGATTCTCTTAATCGAATTAAGAATTAGTAAAACTCAGTAATGTTCATTGGTTTAACAAAGATATAGAATGGATTTTTCTCCCTTTAACAAAGAGATAAAATTACGGAAATAAATGAAAGTGGTTTCATAATAGCTTCAATTTTTGCTTCATGTGTGTTTTGAGTGGAACGAAAGCAATAATATCTGAAAGACGCTTTCAAAAGAAAAATGAAAATTTATATAGGGAAAAACTTTTGATTGTTTAATATGATCTTTCAACCATCCATTGAGCATCTTCAGGCAGTAATAGCTCATTTAAAATAGCCATTTGCAAAGAATGAAAAAAAACCTCAATAATTCAGGTTTTAAATTTGGTGAAATTAAAATTACTAACCTAAATTTTTTCATACTAATATAACGTCTAAACAATTGAAGAAAGCACCATTTCATACATTTTCTGCATATTATATAAATGTACTTTGAAGTAACTATTATGCCATACATTTGTAGCACATTATCTGATTCACTTTGAGTTTTAAGGCACTTCGGAAACTACATTTTCTAGTCCATTGACCTTATACCCGATGCATGGATAATCATGTGGACGACTTTTTGCCATTTGGAAGTGTGGACGCCAAAGCTTTAATGCTTCTGAAGACTAAATCGTGGAAGTTAACCTAAAGACAAAATGGCCGAAGTTTTAGCAAACTTTAGTCTCGTTTCTAAAAGCTGTAATTTCGTCAGGAGAAAATACACAAATCTGACTTTAGATCTTGTATATAAAAATTAATCATCGTATGCAGCGATGTTACATTAAACAAAGACATTTCAATAATTAAAAAACACGCGGAAACATGAGGTTATCCAAAAATCGTGGACAAAAAGAATTATTTCAGAATGAAAACTAAAAATTAAAATAAAAAATTATTTATAGGAAAATAACCTACTTTATAAGTTTTAGCATAAAGGGCCAAAATTATATAAAGACAGAAAACTTTAATTTACAGTAAAGCAAGAAATAATCATGTTTATCTTAATTAGAAATGACAATGATAATGTAGATTCGAAAGATAGAAATACGATCAACGACATTTCCATAACTCAAAGCAGCAAAAAGGAACTAAAATGTTTTGATATGATTAAAAAGAAACTTAAATTGGATTAAAAGAACAAACGAGCTACTAAAAATTTGGATGAAGGAACACGTCGCTATTCCGACTTTATTTGAAAGAAAACATTACAGTCGGATTTGAAGACGTTAAGATTACTGTAATGGCAACCAGGAGAGATGAAATAGAATTTACATTTCTGTGCCAACATCAATTACGTAATAATCTTTCAATTTATAAATAAGATCCTGTTACTCTTTCAAGACAGTCATACATTTCTCTGGAAGCTTCCATTTTGAATCTTCACGCGTTCGCATTTGAACGGTAATTAAAGTAAATTTTTATGAAAATTATTCAAGCGAATTGCTGAATCCATTTATTCATGGATTCTTTATTTTAAAACAAATAATTTTCTTTAGCAACTCTTAGCTTCTTTTGTATTTAAATGAACCACTCATAAGACGTTTTTAAAAGACAACCTTCGTTAAAAGATAAATCTACTGGTAACTTAATAGGCCTACACGTAATTTATTCTTTAACGTATAATAGCTTTATATACATAGCAGATGTTCTTACTGCATCGTACCCATGTTATATATTTCGTATATCCTTTTGAATATAAAATAGAACATCCAGAATGAGCTGTTGCCATTTCTCAGTAGATATTATGTCTAACGTTAATAAATAATTTACAATCATATTTACATAACGGATAAAGGCACATTAAGCAAGATTTTGAAAATTTATTGAAATAGGTTAAGCGGTGGATATCCCTTAATAAGGGCCAATAATTCGCTTTGCTTATTTGTAATGTGGATGCACCGTAATTTTACCCTTTTAATTCACTATCAGAACAATTAGCTGTCATTAACAGCAGAGAGAAAAAGAGCTCTAAACTTGATCATGTGTCACTCACCAGCATCGTCGGGGGTGATGCCCTGCAAATTGCGCAATCGGCAGACTGTAGCCTTGATGCGGTTGCTGAATGGGTTGCACGACAGGCACAGCTGGATCTCCCCTAGAGATGCAGACGACTGAAAATGACAACGAAAATGTGAGCTATATTAGGCAGACAGTTACACAGTTTTTATTGAGTATTTTTAGGAAGAAAAGTCTAAAAAATAAAGGTTCTTTCTTAAAGCTTCTCACAGCGAATGCAAAGCATTTGAAATGCTTATTCCCAAAATTAAATATGATTAATATTAAAGCAGCATTTTATATTAAATTTGATCTTGGAACCGTTTCATATTTTTTTAAAACGTAACAGAATATTTTAATATTATCTTAATTATTAAAAAAGGGGACGACAAGGAGTTTTATTTCAAGAACTTTAAAATAAATACTTTAATAAAAATCAAACACTTTTAAACTTGAAATCATATTCTACCAAGAGGATAGATAGACCTTTAGTTCTTTTTTAGTATTCTATGAATAAACACAGTCTACTGTACACTAGTCTGATGGAGTTAATAACGTTTTATTCAATTAAGGCTACTCACATAAAATTTTGTTTTATAACATTGAACTTTACAATTAGTTAACTGAAATGAATATTCATGTAAATATCAAACGTTTAATATAAAATTTCCGATAACTCTTCTGGCGGAGCTAGATTGCCATCTTCAACTAATTAATGGTTGGATCCTAAGCAGAAGTCTGTTATTACTTACCAATATTCCCCACGTTCATTTAGTTTTCATCTTGCTTGTTCAGCTAAAGCCAAACTGACTTCAACATTTTTAATCTCCACTTTAAACGTTTTACGTGTGAATTAACTTTTCTAACTGGATCTACAAGAACCACTATCTTAGAAAAAGTTGCGGTGGGAGAAGTATTGTGCAAAATGCTGTCTAATTTGAAAAAAAAATCCTAGTACTATAAGGCAGTGAGTGACGTGCAGGTTCTTGCATACAATTAAAAAAGGAACATTATACATAAATTGTACAGGACAGGAATACGGGACACCAGGACTTTACCATGTGGTGATACAGGTTTAGACATCTTCTTGGCAAACATAAATTATAATTAAACTTTAGATAGACTGGCTAAGAATTTATCGTTAAGACTACAGTAATAACTGAAATTTGAGAAGTGTGTAAAATACCCTTTATTTAAAATTAAGAAGAATAAATAGAAAGTACATCTGGTGTTTACAACTCAGCCAAAGACTTGTGGCGAGATAACAAAATACGGTAAGTTCAAATGTAAAACTTAAATTCAAACAAACTAACACAAATATAGTTCAAAACTTAACCGGCGTGGATATCACCTATCGGCAATTATAACGCAAGGTCAAATTATTAGCAACCTAGTAACGTGGCCTCAAGGGGCAGAGCACGCTATATCTTACAATCTAAACACCATCCTTTAAATACAGGGGAACTAAATTTGCATTCTGGCAGGAAAACAGAAGAGAGACGTGACGGTAAAGATACAAAACACAAAATAACTGGTTAAAAATGAAAGAAACTTACAAGATAATGTTCCTTGGTGCTATTGATACAGCCAAGCATCCTACAGGAGCTCCATACAAACTTTCCAAAACCTTTTTATGCAGTTATCATTTAGGAGAAATTGTATAATAATGTAAAGACCTTTTCGTAATAGTATTGCTCACAAATACCTTGCCCTTAATTCTAAAGATAGTTAACTAAATTGTTGGGTTTGCGATAAAAATTTGGATTATTTTTGAATTTGTTTGTAGTTGGTCTAACTTTGTGACTAGCGTGTGTTAATGAAAATGAGAGAGTTATGGAGATCCTCTTTCATCACAAACGCAGTTATCTGAGGTACAGATATTTCTGTCATAGTAATAAATGGAAATTACAAGAAAAAAGGCCAAATTTTAATTTGGCTTTTTTCTTGTAGGAGATGAAAGCTTTCTTTTGTATGGGGGAAGGATGTTTGAAGTTTGCTACTGCATGTCGCGAAGAAAGAGAATCTGAATAAATTGTGAGCTGATCGCATTTATTATTAATTGCAATTTCTATTGTCTTTTTAACTGCTAAAATTTCCATTTGAAAAACTATATTTTCTGGACACAGGCGTTTTTTCCATGGTATTTTTAAATTTTCGGCTTTATGAAAAATACAGGCTAATCCGATTTCTCATATATTTTCGATCCATCTACAAATACTATTAGCATGCACTGATAATTATAAGCTCATTTAAAATAAATTTTTATGTTAGGAGAATTTGCAGTGTATCGGAAATATGGTTGGGAATTCAAAGTTATTCGATCTTAAGCTAGTTCGTATATGCTTGATACTTAAGCTGTAATATCTAGTTTTAAACGCTTCTAGCTACGATAAAAGATTTAAAAGAAGTATTCCGGAGAGCAACTTTTAACGCTAGTGCAGCTTTAGAAGTGGCGAGGAAAGATTTTTTATGTTGAGGAGACATAGTGGTTGAACGACACGGAGCTGTTGCTTCTTTTTCTCTGTTATGAGGACTGTCCGTATAGCAGCTACGTAATAAAGAATTTTCACTATCAAGGTATTGAATAGTAGCTTTTGAATAGGAGCATTCAAGCGTCAGTCATATCTTCTCAAGCAGACAGCTCTTTTTAAGTTTCTGTTATAATGTCTTGCAGGTGTTCTATCCAGTTGAGGTTTCCATCTACTGTAAATCCAAGAATTTGAAGAGTTTGAAGACTTATCTGAAGAGAGTCTCTTTCTATGCAGTTGTTTTCTCAGTGTTGAGCATGTTCATTAAGTCATCCGGTAATAATCTGGACTATATGGAAGTATTTTAATGTTGTTCAAAATTTTCAACACTGCTTCCATTTCTCTTTCTCTCTCTCGATGTAAACCATGATAACCCATACACCATAATTTCAGATGGCTAAGCCAATATCATAGCAGTAATGTACCACTGAGCATTTCCTTAGAGGAAAAACGTTTATTCGATCAAATATTTTTCTCTTTACTTTGTTTCAGGCAAAAAGGCTTTCTGAACAGTTCTTAAACAGTCATCGCTCTCTGAGTTGGCAATGCTGATATCTGTAAATATACTTAGACGGCGTATCAGAATGCGCTTTTCCGATCACTTGCGTACAGATCTTTGAAGTGCATCTGTTATTGAGATATTGCGAAATATTGAAGCAAGCTAAATGTTTCACTACCAGAAACTTGCTGTAAAATTTCAAGCATTTATTCTTCTTAAATTTAACACAGAATCTATAAGACCTCTACCACATTTTCTGAGACATTTTTCTTATTCGCCGAGACAAAATATATCAGGCATATTCATTAGCAATGACCAAATACCGAATTCAAGTCTATCCAACTGCATACATCGATTATCTTCTACAGAATTCAGTATAGGGTTATCATGGTTTATATCGAGAGAGAGAAAGAGAAATGGAAGCAGTGTTGAAAATTTTCAGCTAACCTTTGTAATTAATATGCTTTCCTTATTCGAGGATAATTTTGTATGAAACAAGCAAAATTTTATTTGTACTGTTAAAAATCAGTCATGGAACAAATAAAAGGAAAACAAGTAAGCGAGTTTTTTATGCAACGTGATATAAGGATTGATCAGGAAGTATATTTTCTATGAAACGAGTAAAATTTTAGTTGTACTGCTAAAACTCATTCGTGGAATAAAAGAAAAAGCAATAAGAGAATGTTTATTTGGAATTTTATTTGAACTGTTGTTAACATTCTTTATGTAACGTGATATAAGGAATGAAGAGGAAGTTTAGTAAAGAAAAATGTTCTCTTCTTACCTGAGGTGCTGTCTCGAGATCTTTCCAAATCATTTCTCCAGTCTTCAAATCGGATTTCGATAAGGGGAATATCACGTGACCCAAACAATGACGGACTTTGCGCTTGTCCACATCGTAGACGGAAAGCTTTAAGGTCCTCTTGGGAATGTCCTCCGGCGTGACCTGCGTGAGAGGTACAGAAAAATTTCAGTCACGTAGGAAAAAAGCAAAGGATTATCCTTCTTACCTGGAGGAATTTAATCGTTGAACTATTTTCTGGGCATTTTGGAAGCATATTATTTATATAAAAACATTCAGTATTTAGAACAACGTAAAGTAGAAAGGAATTACAAAAAATTCTTTATTAACCAGGGTAATACCGCGGTTAATGTCCACGGTTAATTCAAAATCCAAATTAACTTGACAAAAATTAAAAAAAAAATAAAGAGGCAACACTAATAACCCATATTATAATTAACAGAAAAAATACTGTCATCAGTTTACCCGTTAGTTTAAAAGATTAATTTAAAGAGATAATTTACTTGGTTATGCAAATTAAACGAGCATTAAAAACCAGCCACGTTTTTTGGAACCAATTGTTGCCAAGTATAAAATTATGAAATAATAATAAAATTCAAAAGACTATATAAAACCTGAAAGGTTTCAGATTTTAAATTATCTCCAAAGAGGCATTTTTTTAACGTTTTGTGTGTTGCCTTTATTTATTAAATATCATGATCTGCTCTTCCAAACCATAAAATTCAGTTCAATAGCAATACAAAACAATTTTAAAATGAGCATATCTTTAGAATTTCTCATACAGAGCCTCGCCCGTTGGAGATAAATTTTTTTTCCCGTACAGTGTTGCCATTGCTCGCTTTGAAATCCTTTAGTTTGTTAATCAAAAATTCGTTGAACAGTTACAAAATATGAAATCGATAATAAAACAAATTTCAAATTAAAATTAGGGCTTCCACATGCCCATATTCTATAGAAGATTACATTATTCAAATTTTGATGCTTATTTTGACCAAATATTATTGCCCTTTATTATAGTTAAAGAAATTAAATAATGAAGAATCTGCATAAATGTATGTATGTTTCTAGCATTGTGAAAAAACAAGCGTACCTAGAGCCATCGAATTTTGAATGACGTAATCCTACATCGAATATGGGCATCTGGAAGCCCAAATTTGAAATTTGTTTTATTATCGATTTCATATTTTGTTAAACTTCAACGAACTTTTGATTAAGAAACTCAAGTATTTCAAAGC
>KK112054.1:282857-303936 GCA_000611955.2 Stegodyphus mimosarum | reverse complement strand
TCAACTTTGACCACTTCGTTTTTGCCATTTAAATGCAAATGAGTTGCTTGGGAAAACTAGAAGCTGCAAAACAGAAAATTTTCGAGAGTACGGAAAAGCGGAAAACGTTGAGAAAATCTTAGAAACATGCAAATTTTGTTAGGAGTTTTGAACAAAAGAATTAATGAAAAGCAGTTGATGGAAAGTCAAAGAAATAAGTTTCTGAAACATGAAAAATATAAATACTTCAAAACATAAATTCTTTAGAAAAATTGATAAAAATAAAAAGTTCAAGCAAAAGTATAATATTTTAATTTTAATTTAATTTTTTTTGGTGTTATAAAAGTATCATTTTTACTCTTGTTTCATAAGTGAGAGCTTCGGAACTCAGTATATTTACTCAGCTGGAAATATTAATTTTAAATTTACTGTTCAACAAATTTTTTTAACTTTGATTTACAAAGATTCTAAAATTATCTAACGGTTTTATGTCAGGATTTAAACATAAGATTTCACTGCATTTTCAAACATTCGTTCCGCTGTTACCAAGAAAGTGAACTGTGAAAATATAAGCATTGAACAATAGTATATGCCAACAGATAATTATTCTTTCCCTTAATTTGCATTTGTGAGTCCAAAGGAGCGTTAGCTCAGAAGAGCTATTAATTTCGTTTTGGCATTTTGCGTCGATTCACTGAAAATGTCCGTATGACTTTTCAAACTAATGCCACCAAATATTATCGTCCTGTGTTATATTTAAAGAAATTAAATGATGAAGAATCTGCGTAAATGTATGTATGTTTCTCGCATTGTGATAAAACAACGGTACCTAAGGCCACCAAATATTCAATAACGTAATCCTCCTCCGAATATGGGCATCTGGAAACCCAAATTTGGAATTTGTTTTATTATCGATTTCATATTTTGTCATACATTAAAGAATTTTTGATTAACAAACTCAACGATTTTAAAACGAGGAATGGCAACACTGTACGGGAAGAAAGTTTTTTATCTTCAGCGCCCGAGACTGTATATCGGAAATTCTAAAGATTGCTTATTTTAAAATTATTTTGCGATATTGCTCTTGAATTGAATTTTATGGTTTAAGTACGAAGAACATGAAATTTAATAAATAAAGGTGACACAGGAAACATTAAAAAACGCCCCTTTGGGCGTAATGTAAAATTTGAAAGCTTTCAGATTTTCTTTATAAAAGTGTTTTATTTGTTTATTCTTAGTCCAAGTCTTTTGTCCATCCCAACCTAAAGAGAGAATTTTTTATGCAACTATTGTACAATATTTTGTATTTAGTTAAAATTTACGAATACTTTTTTATTTGGATTTATAAAACACAATATGTAGCTAAATCTAATACTTTTATACTTATTGAATGAAAAACTGAAGACGGCAAATTAACACAAACTGTAATATATTTCATTAAATTTTACAGTAACGTAAAAATACTTATGGCTCTTCAATGCATGTAATTCTACGAAACTAAACTAAGTTGTTATTCCTAAGTACGAATTCGTTATCCATATACCAAATAGAAACGTATGATACGTATTCTTATATGAGTAATTTAGGCAAATTAATTGTGCTAATATTGTCAAATGTGGAAATTAGTTTATCTTTTTGCAAACCATAAAATTTCTGTGCAGTTTGTAAGGGCATGAAAGTATAAAATAAATATACAGAATTCTGAATTCAACAATACATAAATTATAAAAATAGATCAATCATACGTGGAATGGGGACAAATTCGCTTTTGACGGGCCTTGGCGACAGCCGTTATTTCTAAGCTACCGAGAGATTTTGTCATCAAGTTGGCCATATTTGTTTATCATATTGTGCGAAAACATTTTTGAAGTTCTAGGATCAATTTTTCCGGAATCTTTCAGACGCCTGTGAAGCACAAATATAAGTACCACTCCAAGAGCCAGAAAGAATTAATTGCTTATCAGGTCTGAGAGTTTGCTGTCTAAAGAGAGCTGAATTCGTTTTAGAGTTTACTTTGTGAGTGATTTTTGGAGTTTCCGATATTTTTCATGTACTAAGGGGGAATAGTTTCATTCTGCTGTGTACATCTTGGTTCAGTCTCTTCATTCCGCAATTTAACTGTCACCATAATAACAAGAAGTCATCTTCGAATGTATACAGAACGCAATTTGATATTAAATACAAGGAGTTTTCAGGCAAATAAAAAGGACACCATCACCAGAGGCTTGCATCTGGCTGCTGGTTTACGTGGTGAGGCTACAGACATCTTGCAGATATTTTCAGATGAGAAACATTCAGTTTTTGACGCCTTCATTGATGCTTTACAATTGTAATTGGAGGAGGGGGATTTTTCAAGGATTATCACTTCACTGCAGCTTAAGAATCAACAATAAAATTCAGGTGAGATCGTTCAAGAAGTAATGGCAATCATCGAAAATTTATCTCAGATAACATTTTCGGATTGCAGCTGGGAAATTAAAGTCACACTGAGTCTCTAGTATTTTATGGACGTTACAAGGGAAATCGATTTACAACTGGAACTCCGAATTAGGTATGGGTTGGGAGCTGGCTAACTGATTCAAAGAACCGATTCACTTTGTAGAGTCATTAGGTTATTTTGAAGCAGGAGACATGAAAAATGAGCAATGCCCTCGCCGGGGGTCGAGCCTCGGACTTCTGCAATACGCACAGAGTGTGTTGGCCATTACATCACCAAGACATGATAAAATGGCAGGAGAAATACCTTATATACTCCCATTTTAAAGGGCTACTGGGGATTAGGGGACCCAATCGTCAAATCCTGTTGGTGGATGCTTTAGTTCGGGCGCCACTGTAGAGACATTAGGTACTTTTTGAAACGGGAGACGTGAGAAATGAGCAATGCCCTCTCCGGGACTCGAAACTCGAACTCTCGAATAAGCGCCGAGTGTGTTGAGCATTACACCACGAAGGCATGCTAAGAAGGTGGGAGAAATACCTTATATGCTCCCCCTTTTAAAGGGAGACTGGGGATTACGGGACGCAGTCGCCAAATCCTGGTGGTGAAGAATCGTCATCCACTACATTTTAGTTTGGGCGCCGCTCTATTGTCTCATTAGGATTTTTTTCGGAAACAGGAGATGTGAAAAATGCCTTCGCCGGAACTCGAACCTGGACCTCTCGAGCACGTTCTCGAACACGCGACGAGTGTGCTACCGTTACACCACGAAGGCATGCTAAGGAGACAGGAGAAATACCTTATAACTTTACTGGGGAGCCTTGTAACTCGACAATAAAGCATTTTGGTGCAGTTTTTTTAAGAGTTCACCCAGCAAGAAAACTCTTGCTGGAAGCATACCATCAAGTTCATTTCCCATTTTAGGTGAGAAAGGAATGCTTCTCTCCCTATGTTAAAAATAAGTATAATTTTTATCATTACCCAACTTTTTGAACATTTTTTATTCCAAAATTTTATTCTTAATTCTACGTAGAAAAGCGGTTTTAGAGCGTATCAGAACTACAGTTGAAAGAAATCAGTAAAGGGAGTTAGCGGTTCGAGTGAATCCGTTCTCCCGAACAGGCGCATTCGATTCTTGCTGCTCTTCGTTCCATCTCCGTACACCGCTCTTTATTTATTTCCTGTTCCTGATCTTATTCATCAAAGTTATTATTAGAGAGGAATGAATCGCAAAAACAAGAACTGATTCAATTCAGTGAACGAATGGTTCCGATCTGATTTCATGAAAGAAGAGTTTTGCCCATTTCTACTCTAAACAGCGGACAAAGTAGATCTGAGGAATGCATTTATGTATTTCATGAAAGGCAAGGTTGCACAGAAAGCCAGCAAAAGAGGCCTTCTTCCTGTAAGAAGTGCCAACACCTCAAAAGTCTCAATCGCGAAAGTGGTGATGAAACTGACGAAATAACTGGAGACAGTAGAAGCATTCGAGACTCAAATAAACCTTAATAATGGATTAAAAGTGCAGGAGTGTACTGTGCATAAAAGGATGAATAAAAAAATCATGCAGAGCAGCAGATATTATTGAAAGCATAAAACGCATTTCTCGGTATTCTACAGATATTCACAGTGGAAATTATGCTTTGAAGGTCGAAGGAGAAATAAGTGGATCTCTTTTCCGCATGATTGTAGACGGCGATGCAAACGCAAATAACTAAACTGGTTATCATAAATTAAAGAAAAATCACAAAAATCCCGATGACTAAAAAAATTACATGTAGAATTTTATGAAACTCACCGACAATATGCAACACACAGTAAGTTATCAAATAACATAAAAAGAAATTACCAGACAATTATGGTAGTATAGAAATTAGCACATGTCTAAAATTAACAAATCGAAGGTGTCAGTTTGCTATAGGAAAAGTACCTTCGTTAGTATTAGTAAATCTTGCTACGCACCATTTAGTTAGAGGCCAACCTCGCGCATAGCTCTGTGAGCAAAGATTAATTTAATTTCTATTTAGCTTTAGTTTTAAATTTACCTAATTGTTCATGTTAGACCCAAGTGTGGTCTTTTACTTTCTGTATTCCTCCCGAGTTGGGAAGTGGTTGTAAATAATATTGATTTAATAAAAGAGGATTTTAAATCCCTTTCAAGTGCAGTTATTCTTCAACTCAATCACAGAACATAGCTGCATTCAGCTCCCTGTTCCAGATCAAGACTTTAAGCTGTTACGCAGATGTCTGCCAAGAGTATGCACCGAACACTCAGTCCTGACAACCTCTAGAAGCAATACAGCACACACAGCGATGTGTGATGCTTTCAATTACGCGGTCTATCAGTTCCATAGGAAGCGAGGGCCATTGCTCTTACAAAGCAGTTACAAGCGCGGCAAGAGTCTGAGGGGGCGGATTGAGAGCAGACAGACGTTTGCCTAAAGCATCCCAAACGTGATAGAGTTATCAAATAACATAAAAAGAAATTACCAGACAATTATGGTAGTATAGAAATTAGCACATGTCTAAAATTAACAAATCGAAGGTGTCAGTTTGCTATAGAAAAAGTACCTTCGTTAGTATTAGTAAATCTTGCTACGCACCATTTAGTTAGAGGCCAACCTCGCGCATAGCTCTGTGAGCAAAGATTAATTTAATTTCTATTTAGCTTTAGTTTTAAATTTACCTAATTGTTCATGTTAGACCCAAGTGTGGTCTTTTACTTTCTGTATTCCTCCCGAGTTGGGAAGTGGTTGTAAATAATATTGATTTAATAAAAGAGGATTTTAAATCCCTTTCAAGTGCAGTTATTCTTCAACTCAATCACAGAACATAGCTGCATTCAGCTCCCTGTTCCAGATCAAGACTTTAAGCTGTTACGCAGATGTCTGCCAAGAGTATGCACCGAACACTCAGTCCTGACAACCTCTAGAAGCAATACAGCACACACAGCGATGTGTGATGCTTTCAATTACGCGGTCTATCAGTTCCATAGGAAGCGAGGGCCATTGCTCTTACAAAGCAGTTACAAGCGCGGCAAGAGTCTGAGGGGGCGGATTGAGAGCAGACAGACGTTTGCCTAAAGCATCCCAAACGTGATAGAGTTATCAAATAACATAAAAAGAAATTACCAGACAATTATGGTAGTATAGAAATTAGCACATGTCTAAAATTAACAAATCGAAGGTGTCAGTTTGCTATAGAAAAAGTACCTTCGTTAGTATTAGTAAATCTTGCTACGCACCATTTAGTTAGAGGCCAACCTCGCGCATAGCTCTGTGAGCAAAGATTAATTTAATTTCTATTTAGCTTTAGTTTTAAATTTACCTAATTGTTCATGTTAGACCCAAGTGTGGTCTTTTACTTTCTGTATTCCTCCCGAGTTGGGAAGTGGTTGTAAATAATATTGATTTAATAAAAGAGGATTTTAAATCCCTTTCAAGTGCAGTTATTCTTCAACTCAATCACAGAACATAGCTGCATTCAGCTCCCTGTTCCAGATCAAGACTTTAAGCTGTTACGCAGATGTCTGCCAAGAGTATGCACCGAACACTCAGTCCTGACAACCTCTAGAAGCAATACAGCACACACAGCGATGTGTGATGCTTTCAATTACGCGGTCTATCAGTTCCATAGGAAGCGAGGGCCATTGCTCTTACAAAGCAGTTACAAGCGCGGCAAGAGTCTGAGGGGGCGGATTGAGAGCAGACAGACGTTTGCCTAAAGCATCCCAAACGTGATAGATAGGATTCAAGTCCGGGGATCGATCTGGCCACTTCATGCGCATAATTGTTTCCTGTTGAAGGTAATCATCTACAATGCGAGCCCTATGTGGTCTTGCGTTGTCGTCCTGTAACAGGAAAGCATCCACATATTGCCCAGACATATGGGCGCACATAAGCATCAAGGATGCCATCTCTATAAACCTGAGCATTCACGTTTCGCCTTGGAAAGACATAGAGGTCTGTGCGTCCACCCAAAGAGATGACACTCCAAACACAGACACTCTCTTCCGTGTGCATCTCTTTCACGGATGTTTGACGGATGATAACGGGTTCCAGGTTCTCTCTATATCAAATAACGCCTAGTATCGCTTTCTAGACTAAATCTGGGCTCATCCGTAAAAAGAACAGCCCTCCATTGCTCAGGCATCCGGTGGACATGCTATCGTGCCCACTGCAAACGCTCCCTCCTACGGCGTGACGTGAGCGGCACGCAAATGCCTGGTCGTCTCGCATACAGACCACCTTCGTGAAGCCTTATACGCACAGTTGACGTTGACACCAACCTTCCGGTGGCTGCAGCAAGGGAGGATCTAAGAAGAGTCGGAGTAGCGGTTCTATTACTGCATGCACATAATATCAAATATCGGTCATCGGCGCTCGTCTTAGTAGTTGGCCGTCCTTGCCGGAACTTCCTAGATGCCGAATCTGTGGTTTGAAATTGCCTCCAAAGTCTAAGAACCGCAGAAGGACTCACATTTAGCCATCTGGTCACCTCTGTTTGACTTTGTCCTGCCTCTAGTCTCCCAGTGTCTCTCCATCGTAGTTCTGCAAGCAAATGATACCTGGAGGTCATTATTACGAATTGGCTATCTCAGATTTCTGATGTCACTATCACAGTGAAATATGTGGGCTTGCTCTCAAACATTGACTTTTATGCTCCTCGCAAATGAAGTATTCCGAGTGCAGCGCCACTAATTTGCATATTTCAGTTTTACTCAGCTACTCTTACTTGGCAACATATTCAAATTTTACACGGTTTAGCTTATTTTTGAGGGAGTTATCGCTATTTTTGTGATTTTTCCTTAATTTATGATAACCAGTGTATTTAGAGAAATGTTCATTTAGAATCTTCACCCAGTGGAATTACTTAAGAATTAGTAACTGAACTTTCAGATATTAATTAGTTTCTGTTTAAATTTAATTCATCGTGAAAAAATATTTTCCTCTTATGTATTTTTATCAATAAAAAATATTTTTGTCATTAAAAAAATTCTCCTGATTTATGACTGTCGTAGGTTTGCAAGGATGCTTGTATATCAGGCTTAAAAATTTGCAAAGTAAGGGGCAAAATACAAACCCATGAAAATATTTTATGTCCATTATGTTGCTGCCTCCAGATTTCGTCCTGGCACAATACACTGTTGTAAATATCATCTGCCTAGCATGCTTAAAATACGGATACTTTCATCAAAATACTAAATTGTGTAGCATGATTCACTATCCCCTAGCAGTCCTGTGAGAATATTTGGGCTATTGCTTTCATAGTCACGCAGGCTGTTTGAAACTTTTATGTGATATACTGCAGACTTTATCAATTTTATTGTCTCTTTTGTGGGGTCTCACGAATCTAGTTTTTTACGTTTCTGTTACAATGTTGCTTGCAACGTAATATGACACAAATATTACTCAGAAATTGTTCAAAACGTCCAGACATGCAAATAAAGACTTGTATCTCAGATTTCTGATGTCACTATCGCAGTGAAATATGTGGGTTTGCTCTCAAACATGGGCTTTTATGTTCCTCGCAGATGACGTATTCCGAGTGCAGCGCCACTAATTTGCATATTGCAGTTTTACTCAGCTACTCTTACTTGGCAACAAATTCAAATTTTACACGGTTTGGCTTATTTTTGAGGGAGTTATCGCTATTTTTGTGATTTTTCATTAATTTATGATAACCAGTGTATTTTGAAAGCTAAAGTAGCCCGGAAAATATACAGAAATCTACTGCACACTGACTGCTCTATCTTTGATTCTACAGACTGCGAATGGATTAGTGCTCTCGTAAACGAATTTGCATATCAAGTTTCTGTCTTGCACACAGTATATGTGGCTTATTTAGCAGATCCAGGCATTTTAAAGAAACATGGATTTTGCTTATCTGATGAAGAAATTTCGATGTTTGACTGTAAGAACACTTTCACTTAATGCACAGCCGCAAAATTCTTGCTGCGCACCAATCATGTTTCATAAAGCGCGCTACATAATTAAAACAATTCGGAGGATCAAAATGGATAGACATTCAACATAGCAAAGGGACGTAGCATGGGAATGCTGGACTTTGAAGAATGAAGGACTTTGCAGAAATGTGCAAATCCTGTTAAAAAATGAGGAAAAACATGGATTTGAAGTCCTCCAGTGTTGAGAGAAATTAAACACCAGACTAATTCTTGGAGCAGCGAAGAACTGCGAAAGACTCAGATGTAAGATTCTGAATTCAGACCATGAATGGAATTGATGGAAATTTCCAGCTGGAAAGAAACGGCCTCTTTATTCCGGTGACGAAACGATATAGGGCTTTATGGAATTCCTTTCACCTACGAGATGGTTCCTCTACCGCAGATGGTAAGCTGACAAAGGAAACAGTTTCAGACGGCAACTCATCTTCGAGTTCTCAGTTCAGATGAAGTTCCTGGTGTTCTGTTAGAACCTACTGAAGATATAACGAAGACACTCCATAAAATTCGAGAACGTTCTTTTTGAGACAGCGCCAAAGCAGGGGCAGAATAGTGGGGCAAATCTTAGGATGCGTATATGGAGCTCTTAAAGAAAAACTTGAAAGTCGTCTCCAAGTAAGCTTAAAACATGTCTTAAGTTCCCATTTTGCAAAATTCTTTTTTTGTTCTTAAAGAAGGTATGTCTGGTCGCCTTCTAAATGGAGAGAGTTTTTTTCAAAATTAAATAAAGTTGCTATTTTGTTTAATTTAGAATTTTACATTAACGTGTTTCTTTTTTAATCTGATTTATTTTTTATTTACAAATATTTTAAACCTTTAAATGATCAAACACAAAACATATCAGTACTTATTTCAACTGTATTTTTAAATGTAAAATTAAATATGAGTTCAAAGCGTTAGTTTTCTTTAATTTAAATTTATCTTTTCAGTTTATCAGAGCCGAATTTGAAGAAATAAGAAATTCTTAAACTAGATCTTGTGTGGAAAACAAACAAATTTGCTCCAGATTCTTTTCTTTTATCAGTAGAAAGGTACCTTTATCCTTTTTCAGCAGCAAGAAAACCTTAAGTATATCTTTTGTCTAATCCAAACTATAAACAACTACTTCGGCAAAAAGAAAATATGAATAAGTTATGAAAGTTTCTGGAAAATTATTTCGTTTGAAAACATCAAAGTGTTTGACGATATTTGTGTTCTTTAAACTATTCTGTATTTGTTTGTTGTAACAAAGGGGAGAGTTTTTTTAATACAGATGAAACTGCACACCAACACGAAATAATATGTGTTATGAAATGAAGTTATTTTAACACAGCATATATACAATAAAGCTGCGAGCCATTCAGACTTTTTATGGCTAAATTACCTTTAACTGAAAGTTGAATCCGTAACTAAAGTTAGCAATTAACACATATCTACGAATATAACTTTATTAAGCGCAAACGTAAGTGTTCATGTATTTAAAAAACCTATAGGATATATTTACAGTATAGGGTTATTGTCATTTTAATCAATCAGTTATTCTGATTTAGACTTTTACTATATCTTTTGCTTTTTTCGTTTCCTCACCATAAATGTAAATTAGTTTGAGGGTGTTTAAATGAAGGTGTTTCGGACGCTAAGAGAACGTGTTTCTGCCTCTAGAGGCTACGTTACGAAATTCGACAGCTATGATAATATTGTAATTGTACGGCTTTGAGCTTTGCTGCCCACATTTAAATTGTTACGCCGGTAAGAAGTATTGAGGCAACTTCCCAATAAATCAGATGTGTAGTCTTTGACTACTAAGTTTAGCTTTTGAAACTGACTATTACTTAAAAGTTACATCACTGCAAGTGGTCGTTGCTCTTGTCAAGCACCAGACGTGCATTTGCATATTTACGTTCGTATTCTGTTTTAATAAAAAGGTCGTTTAAACCTTTTCAAGACTCTGTTGTTACTTCAGATCCCCGATAATTCGTTCCACGTCTGTCATTTCTGGTATAGAGATGAAGGTCACTGTTTATTATTTTTGCATATAATATTTCAAATTCGTTTGTTTTCCTAATAAAAGTGTATTTTAGAGAATAAATAATTTAAAAGCTGGTTTTAAAAAATTAAGATAATTGATATTTGAATCTAATAATTAAATGCGATTTTTTGCCCCCTAACGTTTCTGTTAAGTCGAGTTTTATTTAAGCAAAGTTCGGTTGCCTGGAGCAGTTTACTATACGTAAAGTTTACTTAGCTGATCTAAAAAAAATTAAGTTTTATTAGTGACCAACATAAAAACATTACATAGAAAATAAAATAATAATAATTTTTATCTACTGACCATATGTGCCAATCATAATGAAATCAACGAGATTTTACATCCAGGAATTATAAACGTTCCCAATTTTCATTTATAGTATACTGCTTCTCATTTAATATAGCCATCATTTATATGCGTACAATTATGTCAAAAATAGATTATTTTGTAGTTTTCGGCCCTTTCGTAAGATTATTTTTTTTATGAATGCCTGCATTTTCCCATTAATAACTTGTTTAAATCCAGATAGTGTTCAAAGTCAATATTGAATGGAAAATAACTCTCGAAGTTTAGGCTCAATAATGTTTTCTTTCCTATAAAAAAGAGAGTATTCGTATTCTGAAACTATGTACCTTCTTCCTCAGTTTCAGTGTCAGCAAGCTGTACAAATACTTCACTCGCTAAACGGCGCAGAACTTTTAATTTGCTCATAGGGGCTGCTGTTAATACATTTAAGCTGAGAAGTAGGGAAAAGCCAGTTTGCATTGCCGGAGTGGCAAATCAGGAAAATGAAGAAAAAGGAACATACTTTATTCTGAATTCCCATAACAAATACGTTAAAAAGAAAAAAAGATAAATAGTACACAAGCTACATATAAAAACTCAATACAAATATTATAATCTTTCACTAATTATATTTAAATCTTTTTTTTTTCTCACTTTCAACATTATTTAATTAAGCAATTATTTTTTTAAATCTAAACTTGAAATATGCAAATATTTCTAAATTTAAATACGTAATGGTAGATAAGAGCTAATGTACTGAAGATAAAATTGAGAATTCACTGTAAGTATGCAATGTTAATTTTAAGCTAATGAAGTAGTCGTTGTAAATATTTGCATAAGTACATTTTTGTACTAATCAAACTAATTTTAATACATTTGCTAATCATCAGTGTTATTATAGTTTGCGCAACTAACTATCTTAAGCTAAGAAATTTAAGTAAAAATTTAGTAAACAAAAGAAAACAATTTGTAGAGTAAAACAGAGAAAGCTTGTTATGCAGCTATGAAGTTACACTGGTCAAAATTATTTAAAAATATTCCATTAAAATAAAATATTTATTATAAATGTAAAATCCAAGAAATCGTTTTTTAAGTTATTTCTTAGAGATAAATTTGTAAGGAATTTCTATCCTTCATTACTCCGTACTTTCGTTGTGTAATTGGAAGAATGTCTTGCTAGCAAAATGTTTCTTGCTCTGAAATAAATCTATGACTCTGCTGGAATTAAATGGAATTTTTTTAAAGGCCGTGTTTTGAAATGCATTAGTTCAAAATAAATCATGTGAAAACGGAATTCGAGTTACTGTACTTATTTTGCTAAATTAACATTGAGTGAAACGTAAAACTGGGTGTAGTTGGAAAAATTGCTTCATTATAGTATTCCATCTGAATCAAGTAAAAATTTCTAATATTGCAATTAAATGTTCCTTACATCACTGTAAATTTGCGATTTTATAAATGGAAAAATATACTTGTATGAATAACCAATTCTAGCTTCAAAGGTTTTATATTCTATGCGCCTTCTTTCAAATTCAATCTTGCTACAGAACTATGTGAATTTATCTAAAACTTAAAGTTATGTTGAGGGTATTAAGGTGCAGAGCAATATCAGTTGATTAATAACAGAGGATCCGAGATCTTCCTGATTACTGTAAGTTTATTTTAAATTATCAGGCTTTAGTATTAAGTCTCAAGACAGCAGAATTTTTTCATGAATATTGAACTGAAAAAGAGAGCAGAAAGCTTTAATGAACATTTTGTTATTGAAATTATAATTTGTGTCATTTTCTATAAGTCCATCTCGGAATCTTAATTTATAACGCAAATTTTTTATTCCTTCTGTAACAGTTTTAAATATTGTCGCTAATCGTTTGTACAATTTAAATAGATGAACAATAATATGTATCTGAGTGGCAACGTTTTGAACGCACGAAGAATGTAATTATATTTATTTTAAAATAGTTTAGAATATGTTTTCTCTTCTCGCTTGCATGTCGCTATTTTAAGTGCTAAATAAAGTTTTTGCTGTGTTCCATCAATGGAGTTTGCTTCGTTTGCGAAGGAAATATCGCACTTCTAACCCATGTGTCTCAATTATATGCTTAATATTTTTAAAATTTACTTTTGTATTAATTCTGCATTTTTAAAGGTTACTTAATATTTGGATAAGGTATGAAATAACAGTCAGCAGAGTACCGCTTTGAACTGACAAATTAGTCAACTAGGTAAGATTTATGAAGGCTAGGAAAGACAAGAATCTTGAACACAAAGGGAATATGTATGCAAATAAAAAATTATACTGTTTTACATATATAGTAAGCTGTAACGCGACTACTCTCAGTAGATGACCACCTCTGAAAGTGAATGGCATTTCTGGGAATATAAGAAGAAAACAGTGCTATTTAAAACAAGAATCTCCGCAGAAGGCCGAAATCCTCTGTAATTATAAGTAACCACTGTAATGTTTGCTTTAATTAGCACGTTATTTCTTATGTTAAATGTTTCTCGCACATCTACTGTTCGTCTACATCAGAAAGCTCGAATTAAAATTAGTTTAAATAACGGCACAGAAATGACTTCTATTGATGTCTCGCCACGATTGCCCCTAAAGCATGGATAACTCTACTGTTATAATGAATACCTCCGAGTGGTCCCTTCATTTCTGCGAAGAGATCACAGTAACTCATATTAGGTGAATAGGATGGGTGTACCAGAAACCTCTCATCGCCATTGTTGTAAAAGATCTGTGACAGTACTCGCATCATGACTCCGCACAATATCATTGAGAATGATGGGATTTTTCATCAACAACTGCCGCCAATTAAGATTTGGATGGAAATCAGGTCTCAGGAGATAAATCCCATCCTCATAGGCAACAACATATGGCGTTATAATACGAACACTGTCGTAGATCTCCTGTGACGGTGGCAATGAGAAGTACTAAACAACTCGCAATACTCAACTTAATGTGTGTGACTATTATGTCTTCGCCGAAATGAAAGAACCACTGCTAAGGATTTATTATAACAATAGGGAGGAGGTTATTCTAGTTTTAGTGTGATCAACTGAGGGAATCAGTAGAAACTGACGTGTTGATAGTGTACAATGTCGTCAAGTAAATTGGCAGAAAATGGTGGACATGGCAGACGATTATACCGAAGGACAGTATGTGTTCGTACATATGACAGTAAAGTCTTTTCAGAACTATAGAAGTGTTGCCACCATTTGTTATAGAATCCTTTTATTTTTAACAACAAAAATTAAACAGAGTCATTACTTTTCATAAACGTAAAATAACAATTTCTAGTCAATTACATAAACTAACATAAATTAAAAAAACATTCTTTTGTATTATTGAAATCAACGGAGAAATCAACAAAAGGAAAGAAATTAGCTTAGTTTTACTGTACTAAGAAAGAAAATAATAACAATAACAAAAATAAAGAAAAAAATCTGAAAGGTTTCAGATTTTAAATTACGTCCAAACGTGCGTTTTTTTAACGTTTATGTGTTACTTTTATTTATTAAATATCATGTTCTTCGTACCTAAACCATAAAATTCAGTTCAAGAGCAATGTCGCAAAATAATTTTAAAATGAATATATGTTTAGAATTTCCGATACACAGTCGCGTGCGCTGGAGATAAAAACGTTTTTTCTCTACAACGTTGTCATTGCTCGCTTTGAAATCCTTGAGTTTGTTCACCAAAAATTCGTTAAAGTCCTATAAAATATAAAATCGATAGTAAAAACAAATTCCAAATTTCAAATTTGGGCTTCCAGATGCCCATATTCGCAGGATGATTACGTTATTCAAAATTCGATGGTTCTAGGTACCATTGTTTTATCACAATGCGAGAAGCATATATATATATACATTTATGGAGATTCTTCATTATTTAATTTCTTTAAATATAATAATATTTGGTGGGAACAATTTAAAAGCGAAACAACGCTTGTAGTGAATGAACGGAAAAATGCCGAAAGGAAATTAATAGTCCTTCTGGGAAAATTGCCCCTTTGGACTAATAAATAAAGTTTTGGATAACTGAAGTTTTACACTGATAGATATTCTAATATCTCTTCAAAGTTGGTATATAACAAAATCTTTGAATCAAAGTAAAGTGCTTATTTAAGCCCGCCTGTAGTGCATGGTGTAACAAGTCGTTGATGTGACAGTGGTTTAAATGTGAGCGAAATAAGTCTGAACGTAGCTCAAAAATAAGAATATTAACAGAATTTTTAATATCAACTTCTATTTAACCATAATAATGAATGTTTTGAAAAAAAATCAACTCCATAAAAAATATCGGAATACATTTCCCTTGAAACACGTTAATTATTCATTTTGCATTTGAAAACCAGAAAGCTATTCTTACCTTTTTTGAACCAGAAACTCGTTCTTAAAAATAGTTTGAAAAATCACAACAATAAGCAAAATAACTTTGTTTCGTAATCAATGCCACAGGCTTAGAACGAAACAAAACTATTTCGCTGTTTTGCTGAAACTTAGAAACTGAAATGACTTTTGAAAATACCCAATTATATTTTGTCTTTGTGTCTGCTGTTTCTTTAAAAATTGATGACAAGAACCAGAATAAAATTTCTCCGCTTTATAAAAAGAGTATTCATTTTTGTGAAAGAACAACTGTTAAAAATGTACGATGTATATTGAATCGTGATGTTATTTGATAGAGAAATATGTACAAAGATGCATTTGTCAGTATAAAGTTTTAAAGGAAATTTTGTGGCCTATTTAATTCTGAATCATTTATAAAAAATTGCGAAAATGCTAGAACGTATACTTGTATCTAAGAATTTGACATTTGAGATTTATAGTTTATTTGTTATTTTTTAACTATTTCGCAAGAAAAAATATTGATTTATAATTCTTTTTTAATTCGGGAACTTATTTGCTATGAATCTTCAGATAGAAATGATCAAAAACAGTGATATGTATTATTTGATTCTTTCCAGCATGTTGATATAATCCATTTTGATTTTGGCAATGTGAAGAATTTTGCAATTAGTGACAAAGACAACTGAAAATTTAACACAGTTCTCAATGAAATTTTACAACAATTGTTAATATTTCTGTTTTTAAGTGATCATAAAGTTACACAGTGCTTGACGTGTCCTCACTATAATTCCCCTCATTCTAAGAACGAAAGAACTAAGAAAGACTAGAAAAACAATTCAACATACATCGAAAGCATACGTCTCGTTGAACTTGGGCGACAAAGTTCTTTTCCTAATTTTTGATTGATGGTAATTCTCCTCGTCTGGTAGCAAATATATCTTCACAAATGGATCTCTCGGTGAATTGATTAGTCCTCGACCTGTAATAAAATATATAAATCTAAAAAAATGGCAATTTTTATAACATAGTTTTAAAAAATAGGTTAATATGTTTTTCAACATTTGAGCAGGAGAAGGTTTCAAATAATTTCATAATCAATAGATGAAATCAAATCAAGAAAGAGTTTTCTGATTGTCATGTAAATTCAGGGGAAAATTTGGAAAATATAGAATGATGTTTTTTAAAAATATAATATTTAGTAAGGTTTTTTAGAATTATTATTTCCATTAAAGGATATGAATTCTGCTTAAAATCCTTTCCTTTTGCTCTTACATTTTCAGCAACTAACGTAAGCACTAAGTAAGAAAAATAAATTAGCAAAAATTTAACACAACTTGAATGAACATTTATCAATGTCTTAGCTTTCTCAGATCGAAATAGTAAGAGATAGTAGGCTTCAATCCAGACTTTCAGCTATTCGCTATCTTAAATGTTTAGCCTTCAAGGTGTTTTCATCAGTTTGCTGTTTTGTGAATTTTCGAATTAAAGAATTTGGATTAGGGTCTCGCACATTTTCCTTCACGAAGAGTACAGTAATGATTCTCTATTTTCCGTGAAAAAAGCATTAACTTTTGTAACTTAATGTACAGACTCCAAAAGAAACTTTTGGTTTACTACTTAAATATTCTTTTAAATTGATTTGATTAGTACCCGTTTAGCTTGCTGTTTAGCTTTAATTAATTTATTTAATACATTTTTGCATTTGACTGCTAAAAAAATTTGTCCGTTTTAGATTTAGAAGAGCTGAATTGAAAAGTTTTAGAATTACCTCTGTTTATCTTTATACTAAATCTGGTGCCCGCCTTGTATTGGATTTTGTGAATTTACACATCCATTCAAACAGCCGTGGTCATTAGTAATGGTCACAGTGAATGAAAACACTTAGTCTGTTTCACAGTAGGGTGTGAGGATGACGTTTATACGACTATACAGCACATATGTGATTGAATTTTAAGTTGCATTTAGAAAGCCATAGCAAAAACCTTTAACTGGTACAGTTTGCTTATGGTAAAGTATTTAGCAGAGTTTAGTACTTAAGAAAGGCACTTCATGAAAATATGACTTTTAACAGAAAATGCAAAGAGATGTTAAATAACTTTTGACATTTATTATTACTAATAATGAATATTCTTGCAGATTATCCACTGCAGTTACGAATGCTAACATTATATACACACTGGAAGAGAGTGATAAGAGACTATTATATAAACGTCTCGAAAACCATTTACAAAGAGCTATCAGTGACTTTGCAATCATTTGAAGACAACGTCGTGACGCGAATGGGACAACAAGATGGAGGAAATGGCAATTATTTCTCATTTTTCAATCAATGCTGAACTTAACTCATCGCTGTTTACTAAACTTAATCCTGATGCTGTCAGGTGGACTCCACGTAATAATACTGAACATTTCCAGACTGAAGGTAGATCTAGGGCAAACTTTGCTGTGGCACTGAACCTGCGAGAATTCGAGTTTATCAAGATATTACAAGCTAACCGTTTTCCTCTACGACGCATTATGTCTCCTGAGACTAACTCGCTCTCTCGTTCTCCTGAAGAGTACCTCAAGCACTTCTGAGAAGCACCGAAGATTTTTACGATACAGACTTAACTCCAGATGAATTTACAGCTCTTACTTCAGCGTCAGTGCATCGTACTTGATTCCAAATGATGAAATTACTAATCCTCTCCCAAATCTTCATTAGAAACTTCAGCTCTGAAATCGCTGCTTGAAAACGTACTTCCTAGCATCAGCTCTTGCACTGATGTTACATGGAAATAATTTCAATCTTCGCAACATCACCGATTTCAGCACCATTCTCATGAAAGACGAGATTAGGTTAAATTTCACTTCAAATGCTGTGCATGAGAGAGCGCTTGTTAATTTAATAAAAGCAGACATGCATTTCTACACTTTCATAAAGAAAGTTCATTTACCGCTCAAAGTTGTTTTCTGTGGACTGTCTGTTCATATAGACATCGCCGTGGAGAGCTAAGTGTTCTCAATTTTCATGTTACCAAAGACCTCAGTTTTCACGGAAATGAGCTGATTCAAGAGTCCTACCTCTTTCGTCGAGATATAGTCTTCCGATGCGAGAAAGAAAATTTATCACTTGCAAACCTTAGTGGTCAATCAATCAGTGTTAGTAAATTTCGACCCAGAAAATCTCTACAAATTTGTTCCCGATGAACGTTTTGGATGTTGGCAAATAGGCTGCAATAACAACTCCATGTGCTATAAGTGTGGTCTAGGATATCATATCTACATTTGTAAACTACCTAAGGTCTACCTGCGTTAGATCCAAACTGGAAAACATTTACCATCGCAAAAAGGTTGCCAATTGTATTGCAAATTTCACAGTTTCTACTCCAAAAAGAACTCAGATTTTTCGGTGGAATATTTGACACCAGTACTTGTTTAAAGTACAGGATAAAATCTTTGCGTTGCAGTCATTATGTACATGTGGATGGAGAAACGAATGGTCGATTTAATCATCTCATCATCAACATCATTAATATCACCAATGAATGTAAGATGTCTAAATTATTTTAGAATAAACTTCCTCAGTTGAAATTTTAGAAAAGGCAAGAATGAATTTCCGAATACTTTTGAACATTGTGTAATGACTCGCCGAGATTAGTCACCTGACCAGTCAAATAGTTTTGAGCACTTTCCTGATGATAAAATTGGACTTCACTTACTCCTTGGCGATCATGATAGGTAAAAATAAAAGCAGTGGAACTATCGCATGGGATTGTGAATAAGCATATTAAAGAAACTTTAGGCTTATTGCATTTAAGTTCTACGAAAGATTAAGCATTAAAGATTAAAAAATAATCCGTAGTCTTATGAACAGGAACACAATAGAAAATAATTTTTAATAAAAGGATGCAAGATAATTTCTAATCTTACAGATAGTCTATTCTCATCCGTAATTTTTCAAATCAATTACGTTAAGAGTTATCCGATTCCACAGATTAAAACATTTCGAATTTATCAATTCGTAAAGATTAAGCTTAAGATGCAGGAAAAATATCATGCTATCAAAATTTTGACGCATGTTTCTAGCTGTTTTTATAACATGCTTATTAAAAATGTATGTTTGAGCATTCTAACTATTAACATGTTAAAGAACGTCCTTGAAGCCGTTGAAATAACAAAGTAGCAAACATTATAATACGAAACTCGTCTTTTTAATTTTGAATAATTATCTTTGACGTATTCAGTCGTTAATTTTTCTAACGCATTTGTGAACTAGAACTAATTAACAACCTTTCCTTGGCTTAAGAAAATATTTACCAAGAAAATACAAATGTCTATAAGCTATCATCTGCTATACTTTCACCTGATTTAAAGCTTTGAATACTGAACCCAAACAGAGTGTTTTCTCGCCATCTTAAACGGAAATTTAATTATTAACTTTCAATGGCATTCTTTCCAATTAAATGCGATAAGAGAAGAAAAATTGCATACTTTACTTTCTCAGTTACCTCATATAGCTTTAAAACTATACAAAACATTTTTTTATTACTGCTTTTATTTAGTGCTCTAGGAGTTACTTAAAGCAAATGCGGTGAAACTAATATATTTGTTCATTATTTATTTAGATCACTTATTATAATCATGATAGTTTAAATATTTTGATTATTCCAACTAAAAAACGTAAACTGCAGTTATTTTCTTTCACGTCACATATGTTAAAACCTAAATAAATTTTAAAAAATCTGATGTGGACACCACATGACTTCCTTGTACGGCCCTATTAGAATATACAGAATTTTTGTTGCATTTCATTTAAACTTATTTCTTCGAATTTCATTACAGTTATATTTCTCATTCAATTAATTCAGTTTTCACTTCGCGGCAAGGAAAACTACATAAAGCTCAAAATATGTTCAGTAAAAATTGTAAAATACAGAAAAACAGAAAACACCAAATACAGTTAAAACAGGTAAAAAAAAGCATTTTTTGCAATTAAATATTAGAGTTTCTGCGGAAAAACCAAGCAATTCGGCCAGCGGACAAGAAGGCAGATTTTTCGGTGCACAGAACTGAAAGTTTGCTTTTGATCGCGGTCGGTAAAACAGCACTGAAGGTGCAGAAACTAACGTAATTCACTATTCTACTAAGAATTGTCAAATGTAAACAAATGGCGAATGCGTTAGGTATAACAAGACTTAAACAAATTTTAAATGTTGATAATTCTACAATTACTGCATGAAGATTAACTAAAGGCATAAAAACCTTAACCGGAACATACGAACAAACATGCTTCAATCACTTTCAAAGCAAAAAATACACAATTTATTAACATATAAGAATAAAAACTCAGCTCCCCGAGGTGGGTAACACAGTGGGTATATATATGTATGTAAGAAAAAAAATACGATGGCTTTGCTCTTTGCGAACTAGCAACCTTTAATTAATTTTCTGCAATTCAGGATCTTCCCCTAGACCAGTACCTTCTGGAACATTCGCGCCTGTTACATAACCTCCTCATATAAATGATGCGTCATAAGTTAATGCCGCCCAAGAAGCGAACTCTGCCGACTGTTTCTAAAGAATCCGATAAGCCCCCGTCGAAAGAGCCGCCAACAAAAAACAGTATTCTTCATGGACAAAAAACTTACTCAGATGCTGTTACTAGCAGCATAACAGAATTTGTTCCAGATGAAAATCTTTTGAAGTTAATTAACAAATTTATGGAATTTGTTGAAAAATGTAAAAAGTTGCAATCACCCCAAGAAAAAGTTCTACTTGCTCTGGGAATAGTAGAAGAAATGATTAAGATGGACTTGTAATTCGCTCATCTCACTGTGATATGACTAACTGAAATTTTCCGTTTTAGTTCCTACTGATCCTGATAGATGGCGCCACCCTACTGTCTTGTCTGTTGGTTCTCGCATCTACTGAAGTGCTCACGTCTGTTCTACGCTTTATAGGACTATGCGATCTGGTCGCCTCCGACTTCTTTCCCGCTTCATCACGGACTTGATTTTTTCTAAAGTATCATGTTTTTATCATCATGCGCCCTCGTGGCATACTTATC
>KK112054.1:237796-281822 GCA_000611955.2 Stegodyphus mimosarum | reverse complement strand
ATATTTATATATTTTTATTTAATATTTATTTTACACAGAATACAGAAATTTAAATTTATTCAATTACAGTCATGTCATCTTCTTCTGGAACATCGTCATAAATAAAATTCTGCATTATATTCTGATTTTCTTCCAAATCCATTTCCTGTTGAATCATTGATCCGAATCTCTCATGTCTTGCGATATAGCTATCGTTAAATGAATACTTCTTGTCTAAGTAGCCTGTTCGTAGTGCATTGGAAACATCACTATCAGTTATTTTGTCCTATGAATTTTTTACCCAATTCACAACTTCTTGTAAGCCTGGTTTTACAAAATTACCTCGATGATTTCTCACCATTCTGTTTTCAATATATTCATTGATTTCCATCCGTAAATGATCCTTGAATGGCTTGTTTATTGCAATGCCAAGTGTCTGGAGGTAACCAGTCATTCCTGTCGGAATCATTATTTGATCAATCTTCCTCTCAGCAAGAAAGTTTTTCATGTCTTTGGCGTAAACCTCTATTCTGACCCCTCAACAGTGGTGGCAGCATAAAATCAACCCACTTTCTTATAACTGCTTGGGTGCACCAGGATGTTTCACTTTCAATAACATAAATTCCTGAAACACATTGAATCTGGTCCTTTTTACCTTTAGTGATTAAAAATGGCGATACTTTCTTGCCATCTAGACGAATCGCCAAAATACAGGTAACACGCGCAGTATCCTAGCCGGTAGAAGGAACGTAAATTGACGAAGAAGCCTTGTGGTGAACTGTCGTTTGAGCTCCTTGGCCTAGGAATACCGCGATCTCTCCCATAGCAATCATATTGGAGAGTTGGTATTTCGAAAAATCGATGCCATCAACAAAAAGCTTAAACACAAGTGCACGCTTAACAACTTCATTGTCTTCCAGCTTAAACAATGTTCTTGATCTCCTTAGAGACAGTTCATATCGAATAAGGAAGTTGTCCAACCAGCGTGACGATGCTTTAAATTCTTCTGTGGATATATCAAATTCAATTGCTGTTGAAGGGCAAATTTTTTAATATCAGCCCTGCGCACAACCAAAGCCATTGCTCTCCTGCCTGCAATCTTCCGACTCAGAAAATAACGGCTGCCGACCTGATCCAACTCTGCGTTTTTTCTCATTTCCTTGGTCCACCAGTTGACACAGGTAATCGTAGTCTGCACGCCATTTACGAACCATACGGAAATCCAGCATCTTCTCTTTACAGAATGCTACAAGATTTCCTGTCTGTTGGTTTTGGTCTGTTGGTCTCCCAAAAGGGAATCGTGGAGTCTTCCACGATTCCCTTTTTGTACTCGACGGAATAGCTCTTTCGTTTTGTACTTATTTTAACTGGGATTAAAAATTATTCACTTTATTTTTAAATAAAATTACGTATGAGGAAATAATCAGACTTAGAAGACTGAAATGAATGAACGTTGTATACCTGCACTGTCGCTCAATGTAGACTGCTGCCTTATGTTGTATTTTTAAGATAAATTCCAAGAATTAATTTGAAACGAACTGTAGAGGTAAACAATTAATTTCTCGGAAATATTTTGTTTCAAATATTTCTCTAAAATACGAGTATTAGGAAAGCTAAACATATTATTACTTAATAAATAAACAGCATTTTTTAACGAATTCTTTTTGTCACATTATTTTAACTAGAGATTATTTTCGAGGGATATCTTATTTTACAAAAAGTTCCGAAAATCACGATAGGGCTTATTTTCGGAGGATGTCTTATTTTCAGAAAAAGACGGTACTTCTCAACATCGGAATCTGTTACGTTTAGCGATTTTGTGTCTTTAAAATACGAGAAATTTAATAATATTGATGCTTATTTTCGTAGTAAGTTGAAATTAGGAGCCAGGTTGAAACTAATAGCATCCACAATGGTGGAAGCACTTACGGAAGGACTTCCTCAGTCTCAAAGAATGCTGCTAACAGTGCAAAAAATAGATACACCAAAAGACTGGATTATTCTTGCTAGGAAACTGTTTCCAGTTCAGATGCCATTGGATGGTTTAGGAGCTAGTAATTACCAATTTGTTTCTCCAAGGCAAACTGTTCCGAGGTGCTGTTATCCCAGGACAGTGCAATCCACTCCTTATCAAAGTTTTAGTAGTGTGAAACCTTTTAATTATCAACAAGTACCATACCAACCTCTTCAGTATCCGTATAGGCCAATTCGATATCCACAAGTACCTGTTATTAATTATAACACGGTTCCTAAAAGCGAAGTTAAAAATGATACTACTTTAAAGTGAATGTCCAAATTCGACAGGAAAAAAATCCCTGTATTATTGATACGGGATCGCAAATTAACGTTTTACCGTTAAAAAGTTTTAACAAAATTGGTGATAAATTTAGAGAAATTTCAGTGAAATCCCATGATAAAATATTTTCAATATCTAGCCAAGTTCATATAGAAAAAGTAGTCTAAGTAGGTAAAATAGAAAATAATGTGATATTTTATGTAGTAGATTCAAATTTGAATTATTTATTGCTTTCAGCACCATGTGTTTCATTATTTAAATTACAATTGAATTTTCATAATTATGAAGTGTATCAGCTTGGAAAAAAGGTAAGTAAAAATGTTAAAGTAGACAAGTTTTTCCAAAATAATTATGTAAGTAAAAATGATATCAGTGCTAAACAATCTAGTAAATATTTTGATAATAGTGGAAATTTTGTATGTAAAAATGATGTTAGTACTAAAAATTGTGATAATTATTTTGAAAATAGTAAAAACTCTGATAGTAAATTACAGAAATTGTTGAATGATTATAATCATATATTTGCAAAAAGTAAATATGATGTTGGTTGTATAAGGGTTGAACCTCCCAGAGTTATATTAACTTCTGAATTACCAATAGCCTATAGACCATATAGAGCATCTCCTAAAGATAATAGTGAAATTAAAAAACAAATAGATGAATTGTTAAAAGCTGGAATTATTAAACCTTCTTATAGTCCTTATGCTGCTCCTGTAACTTTAGCCTATAAGCGAGATGAGCAGTCCAGAAGCAGATTGTGTATTGATTTCAGAAAGCTTAATCAAATTACTAAAACTGATTCTGAACCTATTCCTAGAATTGATGCTGTATTAGATCAATTAACAAATGCAAAAATATTTTCTACATTGGATTTGGCATCAGGCTATTGGCATATAAAGTTAAATGAAAAGGATACTGAAAAATTGGCATTTACTACAAATTTTGGACTGTATGAGTTTACTAGATTACCTTTTGGTTGGAAAAATTCCCCAGCTGTTTTCCAACGAGCTCTTAGACAAATTTTAAACAAATATCAGATTCAATTTGCTTTAAATTATTTTGATGATATTATAGTATTCTCTCCAAATTTTGATGAACATTTAAATCATCTTAAAATAATATTTGATATATGTGAGAAAGAGAATATAAAATTAAAACAATCTAAATGTAATTTTGCTAAAGAAAAAATAAATTTTCTAGGATATGAAATTCAAGCAGGTAAATACCAGCCCAGTAATGCAAATATAGAGGTTATTAAGAAATTGCAACCCCCTAAAAATGTCAAAGAATTACAAAGATTTTTAGGAAGTATTAATGTTTATCATAAATTTATTCAAAATTATGCTAAAATTAGAGCCCCATTAACAAATTTACTTAAGAAAGATACTCCTTATAATTGGACTGATGAATGTCAAAAAGCTTTTCAAAAATTAAAAGAGGCATTGATTTCTAGACCTATTTTAACTTTGTTTAATCCTAAATATCCCTGCCATGTATTTGTTGATGCGTCCAAAGAAGCTGTTGGTGCTGTTATAAAACAAGAACATCCTGATGGTAGTTTACATCCAATTGCTTTTCATTCTAGAAAATTAAGATCTTATGAACAAAATTATGCCATTACTGAGCTGGAATGTTTAGCTATTATTGATGCAATTGATAAATTTTATTATTATTTACATGGTAACCATTTTACTGTACATACTGATCATGCTGCTTTAGTTTGGCTTAAAAATATAAAACACCCTACAGGTCGTCTATTTAGGTGGTCTTTAAAATTATCTATGTATGATTTTGATATAAAATATAAAAAAGGATCTACTAATGTTGAAGCTGACATGCTCTCTAGAAATCCTATGTGTCAACATTTAAGATTGCAAGTTAATTTATTATCATTAGAAGAAATAAAAGAATATCAAGATTTAGATAATGTTTCTAATACTAAGTATAAGAAAATGAATGATGTATTAACTATCAAAAAACAGGGATTGTGCAAAATTGTGATACCCATGTCTCTACGTACGAAATTACTTGAAAAGGCCCATATACAATTTGGTCATATTGGTGTATCATCTATGCTAAATTTGTTATCTCCACAATATTATTGGCCAGGAATTGTTCAAGATGTTAGAAATTATTGTAAACATTGTGAAGTATGTCAGTTTAATAAGAAAAGTAAACAAAAGAAATTTGGTTTAATGCAAAATTTACCATCAGTTAGTGAACCTTTTGAAATATTATCTATTGATACTGTAGGTGGTTTAAATTATTATAATTCTACTAAAAAGTATATTCACATAATTATTGATCATGCAACTAGATATATCTGGACTTTTGCTTCTAAAAGTGTAACTACTGATATTTATATAAATTGCTTAAAACAAATTTTCCAGATTCAGGTACCTAAAAAGATTTTAAGTGATAGGAACGCTGCTTTTACATCTTCAAAATTTAAGCACTTTTTAAGGAATCATAATGTAAAACAATTGCTAACTACTGCAAATAGACCACAAACTAATGGTAAAATTGAACGTGTTAATCAAACTATTATAACTAGGTTAAAATGTAAACTAAATTCTTATCAAGGTAATATAGCATGGACAAAATTATTACCCCAAGTAACTGAAGAGTATAATAATACCCCTCATTCTGTAACAAAATTCCCTCCATCATATTTAATGTATGGAAAATTACCTTATGATTCCTTAATTCAAAATCAAGAATTGTATCCGTCAATAGAAGAAGCCAGAAAAATAGCTCAAAAGAGATCTGATGATTATCATAATGTAAATAAAGAAAGATATGATATTCATTTTAAACCTAGTAATTTTAAAATTGGTGATTTAGTAATGTATGAAGAATTTCAATATCCTAATACACGTAAATTATCTCCTCCATTCTCAGGACCTTATAAAATTTTAAAACAATATTCTGAAGTTACTTATGAAATTGATAAACCTAATCCCTTAACTAAAAAGAAATCAGAAATTGTTCATTCAACTAGATTAAGACCTTTTAATCCAGCAAGCGAGTTTAATTTAACTGCCAGAAATACCAAAATTCCTATCTCTGTTCAAAATTAAATTTTTCAAAATTACAGTTTCCTGATTGTGACTTAATACCTGATTTAGACTTAAACTCTAAATATGACAAGTTATTTTCCCGACTATGACAAATTATTAGCCCGATCTTGACCTTTTATATTTTTCACATAATTAAAACTATTTTGTAGCAAAAAGTTTCATCTTATTGTAGGATAATATTTGTTTCTGATTTACAAAAGTATAAAAAGACTTTAACTTGATTATACAAGTTATCTGTCTTATAATTTTGATTTTGTATGATCTTTTATTTTTCTAAAAACACTTTCAGGTATTGTACAATGCCAAAAACCAGTTACCTTGTATTAGGCAACGGAGGTTTTTCGATATTTGTACCTAGCAACCCCCAACCATCAGCAAGTAATCACGCTGATCTGTTGGCGAGGACATGCCATAATTTTAAAGTGAAAGTGTTCATGTTGTAGCTTATAATTGTATTATTTATATTGAATTGTTTTTTGAATAATTATAATATTTTGTATTGAAGTGTAAAATATGTCTATCTTTAATTGCCTACGATGAGAAGAACAAATGCAACATATTTGTGAACTATCAACATGCTTCATATTTGTGGACTATCTGGAATTTAGAGATTTTACCAGATATTTTCACTCTATTCGAACTCTTTTTTATGAAAAGTACTTTCAAAAAACAAAATGGACATTTTTGACAAAATTGAGGACTTTTGTAATTATAACTTATTTATTTATCTGTATTCCATATTTATTATGTTATAGTTTTAAAATTTGTCATATATTGTATATTTATTTATAACTCATAGTTTTAATGTTCTCAAATTTCATATATTATACAGTAAAAAATTTTATATGAGAAAGTCATGAACTATGATAGGCCATAGTTAAAGCTTGTACGCTATGTCCTGGATGTTTTCATGTCTTTTCTCCAACTTTTGCTTTACTACTGTCCTAATGCTTTTCTCACCCTGGTCCTCTCCCTTTTTGAGGGGGGGGAAGATGTAAGAAATAAAAAATACGATGGCTTTGCTCTTTGCGAACTAGCAACCTTTAATTAATTTTCTGCAATTCAGGATCTTCCCCTAGACCAGTACCTTCTGGAACATTCGCGCCTGTTACATAACCTCCTCATATAAATGATGCGTCATAAGTTTTTCTATACCAGATGCCTTCTCGCCTTCATCCTGTTAACACTTTCGCAATGCTCCTCCTTCTTGCTAGAACGTTATAACGTATTAAAGTCAGTCATATCTAGTAGTTCAATTACTGAATAATCTGCTCTAAATTAAAATAAAGATGTGTTGTTAAAAGTGAAAGTCCTGAGTTGTAGTTTTCTCCAAGGTTCAATCATCCCAGCTTCGTCAAACATCTGCCAAAACGTGTAATGGAATAGCCTCACCACTCACCCACGATGTGTTAAAATAACTGAAATATTACATGTATATAATTTTTGTGCGGCCGATTGCAACCAAAAAGAGAGATGCAACGAAATTGCGATACGTACGTGTGTACAGACGTCACGAAAAAGTGTCTTCTGAATACATTTTAAATCCATGTTTCAAACCGTTTTGGAAAAAGAGTCCTTTATTCTGTCTGTATGCACAGAATTTATGCAAAAACATTGTTTAAATGGATTCGAGAGAGGTCAAAATGGATATTTTCGCAGAAATATGGTACCAGAAATGTTTCGCGATTACAGTACTTCCTATAGTTCATACAAGGGAGTTATTAATGTGAGAGTCCATCTTAAAAATATGTAATTGCGATGCTGATTACGGTATCAAATTGAGACTTAAAAATTTATTATCGCTACAGAATGCACTCAGCTTTTTTACAGCTCCAAACTTTGGCCATTTAAGAATTTTTTTATGAACATAATCACTCATATGTCCAACGCCAGAATGGAAACACAATATATTTGCAAATAGAGCAGCACTTTCTTTAGCTTTTAATTTAATAACATTTTAAACTGCGATGTTTTACTAATTTTCTCGCTTTAGATTTAATGTATGTTCTATGAGCAAAGAATTATTGGTCAAATAAATGTCCACCCAGACGGTATAGTGGTCAGGTAGCTGACTGCGATAGCGAAGGGCCCAGATTCGAATCCCGGAGATGTAATTTTTGTAAATTGTCTGTCTTCTCATAGGAGGTAATGATGGCCACCTATTAGGTGCTTCTACAACAAAATGGCCACCTTTTCTGACCTTAAGTGCGGCCAATGCTGAAAAAAGGCAAGTGCCTGCATTCAATTTAAAAAAAATATATAAAAAGAAAAAAAGAAAAATCTTTCTCTAGTGATATTCTGCATTAAAGGTATAATTCAGTAAAAATAGAAAAATCAGTTCACTGTACGTATAATTTTGTTTCTAAAATGTTTGTTCTGTTTATTAACAGATTATATCACGAATTACACCACCAAAGTACTTTAGGAGGATTTATCTGTGGGAATAACAGCGTTTTATGAAATTTCAAGGATTAGATGGTTGACTGTAATTTAAACTCGTATATGCGGGTATTATGTATTTCCAACAGATAATCCGCATACTGCCAAAATGTTGCTGAAATAAGCCAAGCAGGTATGGTATCAGAAGAAAAGAAAGCATTTCAACAGCACTGAGAAGTGCCTGTGCACCTGTGTGAGTTTCTGTGCGTATGGTTGACAAAAGTAGATGGCATACTTATTAACTTGCACTATGCAGTTATAAGTTGTGAATTTAACATTTACCTTTGCGAGTAAGCCAAGCTGCATTTTCTGTATACAATGGACCTTTGATATTCTGCATTACGGCTGCATAAAGTGGAACCCTTGATATATACCAAAATCCCTTGATCTCTGTATCCTTTGATATTACGTTTTCAGCAGCACAGATGACATCGTTGTCGGTAACGGTACACTCGTTTATGATTGCTTACCCTGATGCAAATGGTTAATTTCAAGTTACTTCTTTTTACTGCAAATAGTTTCTATGCAAGATTGATTTCAAACTGATTTAAAAAGCAAGATTTGCAGTTCATATTGCTTACATGCCTAGCTTAATCTCCTGATTTCTGTCCTTTCTAGCATTTCTGAGACGCAGGGCGAAAAGATCATTCCAAAGCTTGAAATCATCATTATCAAATCTGATAAAATTAGCGTTGCTAATATGTCAGCATGGGCTAAAATTCCTTGATAGGAAGGATATAAGTACCTTGTTGAGTCCACTTCCAGAAAAATATTAGCTGTGATCAAAGATAAAGGCGGACCAATACGTTATTAAGGAGTGTTTGAAATATTTTGGCCGTTCAGTTTATATATCGAACTTAGTATAAAAGCAAGCAAACAAGGTATTAAGAATACTTTAGAGAAATGACTCAGAATGTAACGAGAGTAATGGTATAAGACATACTTTGCTTAAAATTCACTAACATAACAATAATAATAAGATCACTGCATTCCTTGAACAGCTATATAAGTTTATCAAAATACAGCAAATTTTGTCAATAAATGTGCATTATATGGGCGCATTGCCTACCTGGTAAATATTTGGCTTTATGCAATGTGACCTCTAAACGATTGTTTTCAGCTTTGTAGAGTAGCGAAAACCACAATCGCCCATGTAAGCAAGGTGGACTGTGAGGTTCTTCTTCATCTGAATCTCTGCATGAAAGAAAAAATAAGTTAAAATAATTCCGTGTAAAATAAACTAGTTATTTTACACGGAAACCAATTATTTAAAACAAAGAAACATCAAACAAAGTCAAAGAAACTGATTTGATTTCTACTTATTGCAATTCTATGAGCAACATTCGTTATTCACCATATTTTGTGCAAGTTAAAAAAAGAGATATGAATTATATTTTTATTGAACAGTTATGAAAACTGATGTTAAACTGGAAAATCCTTTCGCTATACTATATATAATTCTTTATTTGTAAATTTATATATTTAGAGAGAGTCTAATCTGAAATTTACCTCTGGAAATTCTAATTAAAGACTGAGAAGAAAAAAAATCTGTAAATTTCATGCTTGATGCTTGTTTGAAAAAAGAAAAGTTTCACCTTCGATTTTAAAACTGAATGATTTCGAAAAACTAAAATCAAAAATACTAAAACAGCAATAATGCTGCGTCTAATCTCCTTTCTTTAAATGCGACACTTCGATTTATTTAAATAATAACAAGCAACCTCTCAGAAAAGCTTTCACTTCAAAAGGCGATAAAGTAGTTTTAATATTTTATTTCTCTGAGAACATTTACAAAAACGAATGTAGACAGACGACGAATAACACAGAATTATGTCCCAAGATTTATTTAATACATGTTTAGAAATTCATGGAATTGGTTTGAAACGCAAATTTTTCGATTTTGTAGAAATTATTTAAATTGCATTCTTGTAATAAATTCCAGAAAATACGTTTAACGAAAAAGGAATTTGCTTTTAGCGCATGTGACTTTCTGTATTTACATTTTAGGAAATATACATAGATATATGGAAAATGGCATATTAATATGAGCAACTTAAGTACGAAAAGGATTTTCAGAACTCATTACCCCTTCAATTTGTATAGACAATTGAAATAGCAATCTCTTTTTCGCATTAATTTGAATGCCTATAAAATAACCATATTTGAATTTTTTCCGATTATGCATAACAGAATACTTGTTAAACTTAAGAGCATAACTGAGACATAGCTTATTTCATTTTTTGAATCATATATAATCGAAAAAGGTTGTAAGAATAAATTTTCCGAAATCTCATTTTTATTCTACAAATCAGAAAATTCTCATTTACAATCAAGTTTCTATTAACTGGGTTATGTCTTAAAAAAGGTAACTTTGTTTACATCGGAAGATGGAAAGATACTATCACAAGTCATAATCATAAAGTAAAATTTCTAGGGAAAATATAAAAAAGGAGAAGAAAATGATTGGAGTAATAGCGGTGATAACAGATTGAAGTAACAATATTCAGAGGCGGTTTTATCCACAATAGTATGTAAAATAATTATACACAATCTAATACATATAACCATTGTTAAATTATCTGTTAAAATAAATTGCGAAATCGTAAGAATAAATTACGTCTATAGCCATTGTTCTGTTTCTCATTGACTCCTGTGTAGTAATTCAAGAGTAATATAAAAAATATATTGTTCATTCTGTTTTGCAGTGTGGCCTTGTTTCGAGTGCAGATTTAAATTATAAACCAAATGAACTTATTCTCTTAATTAAACTGCTTAAAAATACAGGAAAATTGCCAATAATGTTTTCCTGTTAATTATAACATGGATTATCTTCACTCCTGTAGACGTTTAATTGATGTCGATTTTACTGTGATTTTGAATTAACGGAGAAGGCCCCCTCGGTGTTATCCTGATTAATCGGAAGGCTAATCCATTTTTAAAATCCTGCACTGAAAAATTCACATCAAACTATGGCTTAAAAGAGCTGCATTTCTTGAGAGAACTAATTTTACTAATTTACTACAACTGAAATTATAAAAAGTCAATCACATTATCAATTAAGTCGATATTTCATTGATATTACTTGAATTTCAATTTAATTATGCAGAAAGAGTTGTACATTAAATTCTTTTATTTGAATGCATATCAGTTGGGTACTCTATAGCTATTAGATCTACTTTCGCAACTTGATCGGTAAGATGTTTAGTGTACTAATCTCGCACTTAAAGCTAAGCTTCGAATTTTGAGTAAGGCTTGGACATTAGTGACATTTAACGTTTGTTGCCCGGAGGATGAGTGCTTAAAATCGTCACTATGTCGGTCATTTAGAAATTATGGTCAAAGGAGAAGAGTGATGCGAGACTTTGAATATTAGAATCCCCTCTTGTGAGTGCTCTAGATCAAAAAGGGGATGGCAATGAACAAGGTCATACTGCTAGCACTGGTGCTCAAGACTTAAAACCAATAAAAGGCCTCATCTTCTTCTTTTCCGTGTAATGCTAGCATGTCCACATATAAGGACGTATGATAAGAAATAATTTTAAAGACATTCTTTTATCATTCCCTGTCTCATTAGATAATTTTGAAATACAATTTAAAAAATATTTCGAGACAATACTTATTTTATACAATAAAGTTACAAGCACTTATCACGAAATATTTTTTTTCCCAATTACTAAAGATGTCTTTCAATTCAGAAATGTTTAGCAACAACTATGAAACTAAAATAACAATAATAACAATTTCACTTTAAAGGCAGTTTTAATCCATTCAGATAAAAATGATGATTTCATTTGATATTTATCTTTATGCCAGTCTTTGGCGAAAAGTTTATCTTTAGGAATAAACTATCCAAGGAGTTAAATGTTATATTTATTTAACCGCCCACATATGCTTTACCAGGCAGATAAAAAAATGACGTAAGATTCAGTATTAAGGAACACTAAATTTGGAATTTGATAGCATTGCAGACATTTTAAACAAGCATTTAAGAAATAATTATTTTCCAAAACCTACATTTAATAGAACCATTATGTTCTCATAAAACATAAAGTAAAATTTATATAGAATCCTTAAGGGTCTATAAAAGATCTGATATTACAAGGAAATGTTTTGTACTATTGTATCGCAACTAGTATGTTTTAGGAAAGTTTTATTTTCCATCTTTAGCCGCACATAAAAAAAAGCTAACAGGAAACTGAATATTAATTTCTCTGGAAATTAATTTTAAATCTATTTAAATTTAGTCTTTGGTTTAAAGCATCTTTTCCTAGTAAATGGATATTAATATTATAGAAGCTTTAATATGCCTATGCATACTAATGAAAGCCTAGTTTTGAAATCCCAATTTCTATGAAAGAAATCTGAGATACATCTCATATTAAATTAATCTAACTTTATTAAGGCAAATAATGATATGTATCTGTATACATTATTTCAAAGACATTTTTATTTTTTTTTAATTTCCTGTAAACATACATTATCGAAAGCATATTCTTGTTTCTAAACGTAAAGATAGCTTTACTATTAAACTTTTAGTTTTATATACAGCCTGTAGCATTACACTTGAGTAAAATTGCAGCTTTTATAAAACAGCAACACCTATTTACTTTATGAGTTAGAATATTCTGCAGTCATAGAAGCACAAAATGTTTCATTAAATAATGTGAGGTATTGCTATTTAAATTTTAAAAAGGAATTAAATCACGAATTGCAGGTAAAATGTTTTACGAATTCATATTTTACTACGCCGTCTAACTGGGATAGTGGATAGTGGTTAGCCATGCCGACTTCCATACCGAAGCGCCCGGGTTCAAATCCCAGAGAATGCATGGAGGTTTGTAAACGTACAGTGTCTGTGCGGCAAGCCGAAAGTCCTCTCCAGAGGTTGCTGGTAGGAGAAGAGGGATGGCAGACCTTCGACTCGTCCTCCACGAGTGCTCTCCTTCAGAATTGGGCGGAGGGAGGAACTGAGCAAAGTCAAATTGTCATTTGTATGGTTGCTCAAGGTTCTTGCCAATCTTGCAGTCCTAGCCACGATGAATTTCTGGGGCTTGATCTGATGCTACTGTCAAACAAGTGAGTTAAGTAATAACAACACAATATTTTATTTTGAATATTTCTGATTGTTTGCTAGTAAAAAAGGATCCGCCAATAATTTTAGAAGATTAATTATTTCGTCAAAAAATTATTTTTTCATCAGATGGTAACACAAATAATATATAGTCATACAAATAGTCCTGCCTATACAAATATACATTTTTCCCTCGAAAAGTGAATATCTCAAACATTTTCACAAAATCTTTCTTGTATTTTAGCCCTTGTATATTCACACTAACGAGAAACTGCGAAAGATAAAAAATCTATGTACATAATATTTTTCAAGTGAGAAAACGATATGTATAATTTTCTTCACCTAGGTTAATTTTAAGAAAGCTCTCTTTGACAGACAACCTTATTTTATAAAAAGCATTAATTTAGCGCTCGTAGCTACAAAGGAATAATCGTAAGAAATTTTCAAGGGTCAGAGGGATAGGAACTGCTTCGGGGGGATGACTTATTAAAAAGGAAAGCTTGTGAAAAGTAATAATATATTTAATCAACATTTGAAAACATCATATGCATCAAATGAAACAACGTACAAATATTACAATGACCTCAGGTATTTTTTAAAACAAATCCCTGTTTACAATGTTATTAGAAGTAGATTATTGAAGGAAGAGCTGCTTTAACATATCGTTCTTGTATCTTATCCTTCTGATCTGAGAGAATCTCTCGACTAAGTACATGAATTCATCCTGTCTACACACAACGCAGTGCAAAGTGCATCTAAAAGCGAAGCTCTCCCTGCTATTTCAATACTCTGAAGTCAGCTCTGAACTAAAAACTGAAGAACTGATGCTTCTCTGGGCTTGCAGTTTTTTCCCCAGCTGCCGAGAAATCTTTATGGCATTCATTTCTCAAAATTACTGCAAAGTCTATAGGTTATAGTTACCTATAGGGGCCGGATACGGTTACAGTTACATACAGGGATCTATTGCAGTTATTCAGTTACAGTGCCAATTACAGTTATACAAGGCCCGGATCAAAATGTCGCCAAATGGTCGTAAAGGTTGGCGAATTTGTCAATTTCTTGCCAAAATGTGGAGACCAAAATTAGTTGCCAAAACCATCGCCAGCGTGGTGATATCTCGCCCTGACCAGTTCAGAAAGATAGCCATTTAGCCAATGTTAAATAGACTTCATTCTTATTTTTCGAGCAGACCTTGGTTCTTCAGACTTTTCATCTCACAGCGTACAAAAGATACTACAATTTAGCATAAAATTTGACTAAAATTATTTACATTTGCACAAAATTCATAACAATATATCACCATAGATGTATTTATATAGTCTGTTACTATAATACTTGCTATTTACAATACATTGATCTAGACGCTACTACAATCTATTAATACATATTTGATGACGGTAGGGGTAATTTGACTACAAGCACGACTGAAACTCTGTAGGTCCTGAAGTGCAGGAATAATTTCGATGTGAACCAATAATGAAAGCATAAGCCCAATGGTGTTAGGTTCAACTTTTACGGTAATCATTCAACATTTCCTCTGCAACTTACCCGTGTCATTGAAACCGGAGAATGAGCCTATTTGTTGGACCTGTAGCAAAATATGGATGTATCAGTTAGTCCTTTCCACGTTTGTTGTTAATGGCCTCTATTATGAAAACACGTAATTTTTCAAAGTCTCCTATTTTTTTAGTTAGGTGCAAATCTGTTAATTGGTTTTTCAAGTAATACTTTGAGGTAAATGAATTTTAATTTGAATTCACCTACTGCAAACTTGGCAGAATTTGCTAACTAATACTTGAAAATTGAGATAGAGGTTTTAGATCTGATTGTTTAGAAGGACATCAGCTAGAGTTTTAGGGAGTACTGAAACTGCTGCATTAAATAAAGAGATTGTCTTAACTTATTAGATAAGAAATTAATTGTTATTAAATAAGAAAAGAAAGGTACTTAGGACAATTAAATGAATGGCTAAAAAAGACAAGTTAGAAGACAAACTGAAGGTAAACTAATGAGCAAGGAGTGAATAATGTTATGATGAGATAAAGGATTGGATCTGTTTTTATCATATTCACTTCTTCAGCGGATGAAACCTGCATCAGCATTCAAACAACACCCTGTAATCTAAATAACGCATTGCACGAAAAATAGTTACACTTAGCAGGAAAAAAACAGAATACCTGTCAGTATTAACAGTTCCAAGAACGGTTTGGCAATGGGGAGTCGCCACCGTATGCCAACGAGTGAGCTGCGGTCGAGGCTGGACGCATTCGGAAGTGAGCCGTAGAAGGCTAGGTGGGTCAAGGGAAGTCGAAGGTCCCAGAGGGCGACGAAACTGCTTGCCAATGGTGCTTTGGGTTTCCGAAGTGTCATCCGAAGTTGAGGAAGAATAACTGGAAATCCTAAGAAAAAGAAGATGACAACAGATAAATTCGTTGCTTATGTATGAAAGAAAATCCGTTCCAAAAGAAAGGAAAAAAAGTAGCCAAAAAAATTCTGAACCTTATTAAATTAGCGTCGTTATTAAATTACGGGGAGAAAAGAAAACATTTTAATTGATAATTATTATCTTACATTTAATAGCAAATATCAGAAAAATATAATTAATTTTTTATCCCGTGAAGAGATTCCTAGGAACATTTAAAATAAGAGTAATTATTTCATTTTGAGAAAGATTTCCAGTAATGAATCTGCAGGAAACGTAAGAGTATTTAGGACAGAAATATATTTGAGTTTTTGTTGTTTGAAGTTTTTTTCAGAGATTATCAAATCTGCTTTTTTAACATTTAATATGATATCAGTCAAATGCGTTTCACTATTTATTAGTTGAAAAATTTCGTTTCTAACATTAGAGCAGTTATTATCTAAAACTTGAGCAAAATAAAAAAAAAAGCGTATGCATAAAGTACTCAATCACTTAAACGAAACTGATAACATAAAAATATTAAAACGTATTTTGGGATACTACTTGTGAAAATAGTAGAGTTCACAAGTAACGGAGTGGTTAAAACCACTGATTATTGGTAGTTTGACCTGGCCTGGTTTCAGACTCAGGCGAAAGGGCTATCTGCAAAGTTGGACTTCGTAGTTTTCCTCATATGTAACGTAAATACGAGCCATTTTCCTTCAGAAAGTCCTTCTCGAAGGCATCACTGCTCATATGCAGATATATCTCCTGGCTTTGCCGTATTCAAATAATCTAACTTGTGAAAAGAACAGAAAGAATTCATCCCACCAGCGGCGGAGCAAATAACACCGTTGAAGAGTAGTAGCTCAACTCAGTCCAAATACCGACAAACTGTTTACATTTATTAATTATTATTTATATTTATTAATAATAAATATAAATTAGTACCTAACACGAAACATTTTGAAACATTTGATATTCAAAACAAATAAACTTTTGAATAAATTCTAAATTTTATTATACTGAAACAGAGGCAAATTCATGAAGTCTCTTACCGCTGAACAAAATATTTTACAAATGCCCGATGTGATTAATAAATCACAATCGGTGATCATCATAGCATCGGTGATATATTGCGAAGAATTTTTGTATTCGCCGAGAGTGAAGCAGCAGCTCGAAGACGGTATTAGGCACTACGTTAACGCATCATCTTCTTATTCTCTGCATCCTGCTATCCATCTTCGGGAAAAATTTGTCTGCGATATACTGGAAAATTTTCTCTGTCTTTGTGGCAGATTTTAGTTGAAGTAATCTTGCAAATAGTCTCAATAATGGTTTATGGTGGTGAGCTCGACAACAGTCTCGTTGAAAGATATAACTCTCGCTACTCTTTCGTTCAATTGTGGCATAAGTCAGCTTTTTAGCATGCCCAAGTAAATTTTCTCAGTGAGGAACATTTGCTTACCATAAAAGGCGGTGGATACAATGAGTATAGTGAAATACCCAAAAACAACTCACAGTTTTACCTATATTTCAGTGGAGCAAAATTTGAGTTAATAGAGTAGTTAAGTTGCGACGAATTTTAAAATTATTTCGTGAAATTTTTAAAAATGTTTCATGGAATAATCTTGCATTTTATTAATTTCTGACATATCTAATGTTGCCTTAGTTCTTCCTACTACTGTCATTTAGGGCAAGCTATACGTTTGAAAATTTGTTGACGTTTTACAAATCATAATATGTATATTTATCGCATATAAATGTAATAATGCATTTAATCCTCTTATATTCAAATATTAGTTGATTAACTATTAAAAGATCTGAAATTAAAAATTTTGGGTTGCATGGAAAAAACAGTAGAAGAGAAAAATAATAATAAAAAAATCTGAAAGCTTTCAGATTTTACATTACGCGCAAAAGAGCTTTTTTTAATGTTTTATGTGTTACCTTTACTTATTAAATATCATGTTCTTCGCACTTAAACCATAAAATTCAGGTCAAGAGCAATATCGCAAAATAATTTAAAAATGAGCATATCTTTAGAATTTCCGATACACAGTCGCATGGCGCTGGAGATAAAAACGTTTTTTCTGTACAACGTTGCCATTGCTCGCTTTGAAATCCTTGAGTTTGTTTATAAAAAATTCGTTAAAGTTTTATAAAATATGAAATCGATAATAAAACAAATTCCAACTTCTAAATTTGGGCTTCCAGATGCCCATATTCATTGGAGGATTATGTTATTCAAAATTTGATGTCTCGAGGTATTGTTGTTTTATTAGAATGCGAGAAACATACATATATTTGAGCAGATTCTTCATTACTTAATTTCTTTAAATATAACACAGGGAGATAATATTTATTGCCAACAGTTTGAAAAGCGATACGGACATTTACAGCGAATCGACGCAAATGCCAAAACGAAATTAATAGCCCTTCTGAGCTAACGCTTCTTTGGGCTAAGAACAAACATTATTCATGATAAAAACCTTACAGAAGTATCTGAGGCAAAGAAAAGCGCTTAGGATTCATATTTTTCGTAAAAATTAATCTAAGAAAGCTTGTTTATAGAATAAAGAAAGATCTGATTTAATGTAGTACTTCATTTAAGTGATTTGGTTTAAATACTCTGTGAATGTTCACACAATTTCTCATATTCCTATACTTATATGCAACATGATAACGCATTATTTAATGTCTTTTTTCATAATACACTACTGGTTTGTTTTCGAATTTAAATATTTTCTTTTGGAGAGGAAACAATGTTTTATATCCTATATTTTTTCAATTCTTATAATATTGTTTATGCATATTTAATTTTAAGTATGAATTGGATTAAGCAAACACATTTTATTAAATTTTGAAAATTTTATATATTTTCTTTAGAATACATTCCAAGCAAATGCAACAATGTTGCCACGATTTTCTTGTCCATTTATCTCCCATGATAGATACTGAAAGTCATTTCGAATCCGACTCTTCTTGTCAAACATAATGTGCATAGCCAAAGGGCGAACATTGGGAGGAATTCCCTTGCTACTCTAAAACACAGATTTTATGTTCACTTTTCTGGTAAAAAAACAAATAAGAAAAAATCTCCTGGAAGGTTTTTCTTACAAGCAGAGAACTTGTGACAGTGACAGACTTTTCAGTAGAAGTGTAGACTAGAACAGTAGAAGTGACAGACTTTTCTAACTTTAAAAACATAATTCCTTTCAAAAAATATTTTTATAACTGCAATTCGATGTAGTTCCACTCAGTATTTTTTATTTTCAATGTTTAACGAAACGTTTTTATTTCATCAGTTTTCTTTATTTAGGATAACAGTTAAGATAACTAAAGTTATTTGTTCCTGTTCTTAACAGCACATTTCGTACTGATAGAATGAATATGATGATATGATCTATATAAAACGTTTAGAACTGAATATTCAAAAAAATGTTTTTCAGTAGCATGCAAAAAAAGAAGGCGGTTAAAAATTGATGATTTCACAAAACATGATAAACAACGCGCAAGTAAGAGAAAACATTTTATGTGGTCTAGTTTGCTCCTACTGGTTTTATCATGACGACGTGGGAACATTTTACATGTAAATTCAATACCGTACTTCTGATTGAGTGAAGCAACTTTAATAAAAGTGCAGTTAATCTATTAACTGTTTGGGAGCTGAAAACAAAATTGGGAAGCCGACAAACGTTGGGATAGACAGGATAGGATTAGGGTCTTATTCGTACGGAGTGTCCAATGAAGTTGATAAGGCAGATATAGTTCGACCGCCTCATCCTCGATAATGAGCGCAAACACGCATGCGTCATTCGGACCGAATTATTCTCAAAATAGGATGGAAGGACGGGGACTTTCTTTCCCTCCAGCATATCTCTTTCCGGAGAAGAGAAGACTTTCACGTGACTTTTCACCTCGCAGCAACTAATAACGCCCCTTTTGGACGAGTCTATGTGTTTTGGCAGGATGCCAACCAGGGTTGCGTTTGAGACGGTCGAACTATAATTGAGGAAGTACGGAAGCCACAGCCCACTATATGGCGGCGTATCCTATGAAAGCATTTACATTGTATCGCATTAAAAGTAAGATTTACAGCAAGAACTAACACTGAATGAAAGGCAAGAATCAAAACGTTTGTATTAAATGGCAGGAGCGATTAGAATGAGGGTTTGTTGAAAGGCTAGTATGCAGTGACGAGATTATTTCCACTTTAATGAAGATCTTAGTCATCATAATATGAAGAAGGTATAGGTACTGAAAGTACTTACGTCATTATAGAACAGAAGAAAGATTATCCATAAGTAAACGAGCTTTATGCAATGACAGAAAACAGAATCTATGGTTCCTCCTCTGTTGAGTTACTGTTCGTAGTTTCTACCTGAACATGATAACAATATGGCTTACATCCCATTTGGATTAAGATATTCCTAATGCAGTCTTTCAGCGGGATGCTACGCCCTATATTTATTTGGAAATTTGTCATCATTTGAGTATCCTTTTATAGCGCCATTGAATTATTCGAGCAGGAAAAAGCTGAATGCTATGGCAGCAATAGCAGCAAGCCATAGCATCAGATTTAAATCTTATTTCGTGGGGTCTTGTCAAAGACTCAGTGTATATGTCTTCTATAGTACAAAACCTTTACTAACTAATACAGGTAATTTCTGCATCAGTGAAGACGATTTCTGAGGATATGCTGGGATACATCTGGGCAGAAGGACAGACAGAAATCATCCTAATATTTGCCATGTCATCAGCGGGACCCGCATCGAAGAACTGCAACGATAAGTACAAAGCTGAATAATGGACATTTAGTTATAGAAATTAAATGAAAATCATTTCAAGCCGATACAGATGCAGTGTGCCAGTTCATTAAGAATGAATAAAACTATACTTTGTTGCACTATTAAGGTATCTGCCTACGTTCGGAGCACTTTCTTTTAAAAAAAACATAGAACACTGATTAAATATATATTTATTTAGTCGAAATTTGATATCAAATGATGAAAATAAATAAATTTTTGGGAACATTTTCATAATAAATGTTTGAAATAGATCCAATTTTATGCAAATTTTTAGGAAAATTTAATACTTACGTTAGATATCATATGTTTTTTCCTACTTTATGTATTTTAATTTCACTTATACTGTCTATTACTACAACATTCATCTGTATTGTTAGCTAAAAGCTTTATGCTATTTCTAAAATTTACTAAAATATGTGAAATTGCATGAAAAAAACAGTTTTCTACAGAATATTTCTTATTATTTTATATAGAAATGCTTATTCAACCACATTTATATAGAAATGCTTATAAATCAACCAAATTAATAGATAGAACTTAGATTTTAGTTTAAAACCTAGTAAACAATATAGAAAACACTGTACTAAAACAGCATCGAAATATCTTTAAAGCATTTTGAATAGCTACATTTCGTGTGTGTAAAAACACTAAAAAAATCAGTTTTCCAGAAAACACGTTTAAAGATTTCACATTAGCAGAAAAACTGTTCTGTTTTGTTTACACACTTAAAGTTCTCCACATTTGTAAATCAAATCCTCCTTATTTTCACGCTTAAGTAGTTTTGTATTCCTCTTTGCTTTTAATAATTTTCTGGCTATTTTCGAAACGAGTGACGAACCACATTTTGAGTTCTTTATTCTTTCGTTACCAATTCCAAAGTAATTTTTAATCATTTCCTGTTCAATTGATATAGCTATATTCAAACATAGCAAGTAATCCAAGATAGCCTGAATTAAAAATTAAAACTGTTATATATGCACCCAGCATTTTACCTGTGTCAATAGAAATGACAGACACACAATCATTCAGGGATGTATGGCCACGACGCTGCCAGGTACCATCCACAGAAACACCACAAGCTGTACGTTTCTTTAAAGTTATCACTTCTTTGGCAGCTTCTTTCATGTTTTGATCAGATACATATTGTACAGCTTCTAACAATTTGTTTTCATGCTGCCTAAATATTGCTTTTGATATGAATGGCAAGTTCAAAGTGAATAATTTTTACTAGACGTGTAATCTTTTCCAATAAGTCTTTATCCAAGCAGAAAGAAAGAATTTAAAATAATTTTATTTCCAGTTTTGGAAGTTGAAGAAAATGCTTCTATAAATCTACATTTGCATTTCAAGCTAAAGTTTGAGCAAAGCCCAAATTTTGAATCTTCTACTATTGATTGCAAGCCAGTTTCGAAACACATTGCACAGCAGAGAATAGAAAAGATAGAAGCTAATGTTGCAACATCAAATATTCTATTTCCGTTTAGGTCTTGAACATTGCTTGCAGTCTCAACATCTCTAAGTTCAAAAGTTTTTAATTTGGATGAGCTTGCAGTTGTGACATTACCATAAACAGTTCGAGTTCGAATTGTAGAGCCATTACCATAAAAAGATCGCTTTTCACTTTTGTTAGCTCTAAATTTTGGCAGCTCAGAATAATTAAAATAATGCAACAAATGCTCAAAGGAAAACAAATACAAGAATCAAAGAGCCAAATATAAAAATTAAACAAAAATAAAGTGTGAATTTGAGTGTAGAAAACAAAGAACAAGCGTAGAAGAAATGAGGACAAAAATCGCAATGTTTTTAGTCCCAGTTCGAAAAAGTAAGTCAAAATATTATTCCTAGAAACAAGAAAAAGTACCTAGAATTAAAATGAAATAGTTGAGCACAATTGACACACAAATAGGTAAAAATGCTTTTTTAAAAACACGGATAACACCATTGTTTACATTTAATTTGAGCCTTTTAAATGGCACTTCCGTTCTTACTGTTTTCACTTCCGGTGCAGTAATTTAGCTATTATCTTTTCTTCTAATTATCATAAACATAAAAATAAACCATTTTTAGAATCCTAGAAAACTGCTCCTACAAACTGGGCAATAAAATAAAATTCAAATTTTTTCACCGAAATCGTCTTTTTAATGTAAGCAGATACTTTAATACATTGTTATTGTTTCAACTATGATAAAAATAATAGTAATAACTTTCTCTACCTCCGTGACAGTAATGAAGTACTTTGAAAGTTGAGCAATATAATTATATTATTGTTTTCATTTTAAATTAAATTGGATTTAAATAAAAAAAATTAAATAGGATGTTGAAAGAAATACAATTAGTTTTAATTAAAGAAATAAGAAGGCTTAAATGTAAGCTTAGATTTTTGTTAAAGATCTTGATTTTTTTCCCTGCTGTTAGGAAAGATTCTATAGTTTATACCGTCACAAAAGCCTTAAATATACTTCGAAATTCCAAGCCTTGTAATTAAATCATAAAAAAGTTTAAATTCCTTAATTAATGCTCCTTACGGGGTGGAAATAAGTCTTATTTGCGAGATAAATTCCATCATTTAAATGCAATGGATTCATAAATGGTACAATAAAGGAAGGTTTGTAACTAATTCCTAACTCAGCAGGAGATCTAACATAAGCCACTACATTTGCATTTACGCCATTTGTCCAGTGACTGAGTAAAGAATGAAAGATTTTTAAATCTGGATAATTAAAGGATAATCAGGTAAAAGAGGAATGTGGAATATTAGGAAATATATTTTAAGTTCTTATTGTAGAAGCAATTTTTTAACAAACTGCTTTACTTATTTATTTTTTTTGTATTAAAAAGGAAGATTAAATCATATACTTCACTTATCGTGTTTATTTAATAGATTCTAATGTCAGCTTTTTTACCAAGCATTTAGTTATCTTAAACGCACAATCAGCGACATTCCTCCTGCATGAAACGACATAAAAATGATGTTAAATTATAGAAGCAAGAGTAATCAGGACAAGAAATCACGGAAAAATGAATCAAATCCTTGGTCGGAGTTGAATTCAGGTCAGGATCCCTACCGCGACCGTTAAATCGCAGAAGCGCTTTTAATATAACAGTCAGTTAAAGTTAACCATACATTTATGGCACTGATAATTCTAATTAGATTTATATGTAAACAAAATGTTATCAGCGTATTTACGAAATATTTTAATACTAGGCCAAAAATCCTGTATGAGAGAAATATAAAGAAAATTTAAGAATAAATACAAATAAATACACCAAGGAACCATTTTATGAAGCAGACGCTTCATAAAGAAAAATGAAGCGAAATTTTTATAAATAGCTGTTTAATTTCATTAGCCTTTCTTTTTCAACCTCTTTTCTCAGTTTTCTCTTTCATTTTCTCTGGTTTTTTTTTTGCAGCCAAAACGCACTTAGCCCAGCCCTGTTTGCCTAGCACTTAAGCACATTGATTTTGTCACGAATGTAATCTGTTATAGAATGAGGAATTTAAATACATGGCCCGTTTTTTACCATATTAACCTATTACATCAATAATCTACCATATTAGCTACATTCATTATAAATTATAATAGCCTTATTGCATAAATTAATGTAATAGCTGATTTGTTAGAAATTTACCTTTTAAAATGCATAAATCTACGATTAAATTTTATGGTAAAATTTAAAATGAATAACACTCTGATTAAGTTTAAATATGAAGATTAATAAAGCAAATATATAGAATATATTACCATCCCACTCTGTCACAAATGTTTAAAGGTTTTTAAATAATATCCATTAAATTCAATTCAGTTCTGGGTTCGAGATTACTGAAAGAGTTCCTTCAAAATTTAATTAGAATTTCAATCAAGTTGGTGAACGAATTTTTGAACAATGCCTGAACCCTGTGACATTCATATTTTGTTATTGGAAAACAGGATCATTAAATCTGTCAAACCAACCAGCCATCTTTAATGATGAAATGCGTCAAAACTCTTTTCGAAGCCAATTTATCATGCAAGTTGAAAGGCTTCACAACAAAACTTGAAAGAGATCAGCAAAATTTTGTCTAGTAGATTTCCTAATGGAAGACCATATTTAAAACATCTGACTATGGTAATTATTACTGCTGGAGCTGATTTATACTTAATCCTTTATACTTTGGCATTCTGTTGTATGAGGCATTAAAAGTTATGGATGCAGATCATGGGTATTATTGAAAATAATGTATTAGTATGTAAAAACTGTTAAAAGACGAGAAGGAAAATAATTTAAAATATTTTTTTTTCTTCCATGAACATTCTTATTTTTTACTTATTAATGAAATTTAAGAAAACAATATTATGTATAACTCCCTCTCTATGCATTTTTCAACATAATTATAAACTTGCTTTCTCTGTTTCTGACTTCTTTCATCACCTGAAGCATCTTAAAGACACTTTAAAAAATGCTAAGAAAATAGATGGGCTGTAATTATATGCGCGAGAAGGTATATCATATATTAATACTCATGCGTGGCATTTTAAGAATTTTCTGAAAAGTACCAAAAAGTAAAATGTGGAAAACTGTTAAATTAAACATGAAGTAAAAACCTATTTCTAATATAATAAATAAATATTTTCTCGACTCCATATAATGATATATTCTTGAATTAGTCCCAAGTATAATACCGGTAAAAAAGGAATTAACTTAATAAGGAAACCTTTTCGTTAAATCGAAATATGAAATATAGGTTTAATGAAAAGTAAATTCGAGAACACATCTTTTTAAAATACGTCTATATTTATCAAAAAGACAAAAATAAATTTTACTACTCAAAGGACATAATTAATCTTTTGATGCTTGACGTTAATATTACTTCTTTGTATGAAAGTACCATAATAGCGAAACATTTTGGGGTTAATATTTCAAATAAAACATCAATTTTAACCGCTCACCAATCCATTTGGACTATTATTTTGCGTGACATCTGTAAGCAAGGACAGAATACTGGACTCGGTTTTCGAAAACGGATTTAAAATGGATTCAGAAGGAATTTTTTCTTCATGTCTGTACGTACATACGAACGTATGTATCTCGCATAACTCAAATACGATTAACCGTAGCGAGTTGAAATTTTGTATATGGAACTGCCATAACATCTAGTTGTGCACCTCTCATTTTACTGCAATCGTTTGCAACACAAAATTCAAAACCAGTAAAATCCCAAAATCTCCAATAAATATATAACAAATTAAGCAATAGTATTAAACCATAAGAGTACAGGAAATAGAAAAATTTCAAAAATACAAAGTTTACAATAAATTCAAATATACGAAAGTGTAATATATATATATAGTTAATTTGCATGCAACAGTTGTAGAATTATCAACAATTTTAAAGTGCAGGTGCAGCTTAGCCTAACGTTGACTGAATTGTTTTTTACATTTGAAACTCTTAGCAGTATAATAAATTAAGTCCCGTTGGGGCACCAACTTCAATGCCATTCTGTACAGTAGGACCGAAAGTTAATTTTAAATTTTGATTCACAAAAAATTTTGTCTTTTCGCACATTGGATGCATTACTTGTTTTTGCGTAGAAACTAATTTTATTTGCAAAAATTGTTTTTTGTGTTTTTAACTGAATTTGATGTTTAGGATTTTTTTCCCTTCCTAAAATACACGAATCCGAAAATCTTCTCGAGAGGTTGAGGGTAAGGAAAGAGAGGTGGGAGACTCTTGGAATAAACCCCCGGGATGATATACATCAAAATTAGGGGCGGAACTGAGAAAAGTCAAACCGTCACCTGTATGGCACTCAAGGCTCTTGCCAATGACAAGCGCTGCCTTGCACTTTTTGCCACCATGAATTTCGTGGGCTGTTCTAATGTTACTGTTAGACAACTGAAATAAGTCATAAAAACAACAACAAGAGTCTCGATTTAATATATGCTTGCCAAGAAGGTGAGACTCTACGAGGTTTTATAAGGTTTAGATAAGGTTAAGATCAAATAGATTTGAATGACGAAAAAAGCGCGAAAATTTGAGTTTGGAAATCTCAAATCTTTCTCATGATTCGCAGAATTCGAGGATTTCAGTGCTCCAATCCTATTAGTAAGTGATTCTTTCTGTAGTAACACTTTCTTAAAAGATTCATTTTACTTTAAATAAAATTTATTTTACTTTTCCGTTGTTACTGTATTAATCGAAACGATCGTGGGTCAGATTTTATAAATGCTGTCAGCAAAACGCAGCAATAGTAATTACTGAAAAAACAAATGCCTTTACAATAATAATTGGAGGAATAATTATCATAGTTACAACGCAATAAACCTTAATTTAAACTTTCAAAATGGAATTACTTCTAGTATACATATTTACTGAAATTACACGCTGTTAAAGTGAAAAGCAAAAGGAATTTCAAAATTTTAAATTTATTCAAAACTGTACAACGAGATCAATAAAAATAAATATCAAGACAAGTATTTGTTAAATTTGCTAATTTATCATTAAAAAGCATGAATTGTTGCAAATATACAAAAAGTAATTAATTACGATTATAAGCTTAAAACTAATTTCTTAGGAAAGGAATCGCTGATGTAATATTTCATTTAAAAATAATCTGTTTACAAACATAATACGTTAATTTGTATGCGGGTATATGATATATTTGTAAAATTGAGAATTTATATAAAATAACGATAAGTTTGATTAAATCAATAGGTAAATAAAAAGTGTTTGAAGGTTTCACCTTCTTCATTTTTCGTGATTCGAAGATGACAAGTAACGAAGGCTTTCCCCGAACACTTAAAGATACGATAGTCATTATATATCTGGACACAGAGCTTATAGAATAGAACAATTTATGCCGTGAAAGGAAATATTAGCTTTCCCAAAAATTTATGCGTTGCTATTTGAGACACTGCCAGCACCAGCTTTCAAATGCACCAACTTTCAAATGTCAGTATTTTAAAGTGTTATTAATTTCAGCACAAGACCACACTCACTGTGATTTCAAATAGAATTGGAACTTAAATCATTTAACTGAAAATTGAATCGCCTTGCTGAATACAGCACCAGTTCCCTACAGAACTGTCAGCTCCAATTATTCTTCGCTCATAAAATGCATTTAATCTCAGGCTTTTCGAAAAGGACTTTAGTTGGTTATAATGAAGCTATCACAAAACTTTCAGCATTTAGATGCTAATGATCGATAAGGGACAACCTGGATAATTTCTAATCGTTTCAAATAAGATGGAAAGAATAGTTTGGTAAATACACATCCGCTCAGAAATTATATACCTAAATATCAAGTTGCTGTTGCTGCTAATTTTCATACCTAATTATATTTATGTGCGAATGATTTCATGAATTGACATGGATGGGATCTTGGGATGCGTCTTTTGTTGAACAACTGTTTTGAGTTTTAGGGATGACGGAACGACTTTATTCCTAACTGCAATTCAAATATGTTCTGGAGACGATGTTGGAGACGATATCGAATCAGTCAAAAGATATTAAGCAGTACCATTCCACTATGGAACTGTGGTCACAGATACCTGAATCTCATTTGGGATTCAAACGTGGGTCCAGTGGCGTTAGTAGCCAATATATCCTAACTATACCGCCAAGACAACAACCTAATCATAGTCTAGTAGTATGCAGGCATTATTTTTTTCTCTGTATTGATACAAGATGTAATAAAATATAGTGAGTGTTTAAAAAATAAACATTACTGGAAAGTATCATTGCCATTAATTCCAATCAGGATACTTCCCTTCATTTCAAATACACCATACCCATTGTTCTTTTCACTTTATGAAGTACTTTTACAAGCCCTCTTTCTTGAATAACTTTAGATATCCTATCGTTGGAACTTCGTCCTGAACTTATGCTTAACGTCTAATTTCAACTGCCATTTTAACTTTGGAGAAAAAAAATAAAATATCATAAAATGAGGAATTAATCGAAAGACGTAAGCAGACACACTGTAATTTTTTTATTCTACAGAAAATGTTGTAGCAGAAGCGGTGTGTGAAGGCAAGCCTTCATATTTTGACTCCGAATTCCATTTCGATTGTGGCAACAGACGTTGGCTAAAAAGAATATAAATTGACCGCTTTTGAAGTTCCCTTTTATTCTTTCTTTCCTTCTTTAGCGTAACACTCGAACGCGTGAATGAAGGTTGCAAGACATGTCAGGTAACATTTCGTACCACGCCGATTTAGCGATATAATTTTCTTCAGCAAGTCCTTTTGTTTCTTCACATAATAGCTTATTTCCATACCTGTGAACGAAATCGCCAAGCAGCGCGTTTCGTTGAAACATAGCTGGGCATTTTTCTTTCCTACCGAGCACTATTAAATCTTGCAAGCATGACGCCGAAATCTAATTGATGACTTTTACGATATTCCAAGATTTCTTTTCTTTCGATATTCTGTTCTGGAAAGAACTCGTGAATGTTGTTATGCGACTGGTGTTACCTAGGTTTCTTGTGATAAAATATGTATCTAAACTTCTACTACAACATTGATATTCTGAAAAAATACGTGTCTCACAGGTGAAAATATTATGCGCTCGTTTTTAGAACTGTGCATGAGTAAGTCTTTATCCAATTTTAGGTTATTAAGTCCCAGCAAAATATGATCAAAATATTTAAAGGTTAAATAAAATAATTAAAAAAATAATTAAAATATCTATCTGTAAATAATTCACTAACTTTTGATACCGTGATTCTAAAATTTGACTTTTTTTTAAACATTCATTATTTAAAATTTTTACAAGATGGAGATTTAAATTACTTGTTCATACTGCAGGCTGCTTTCTATGAGCAACATTTCCTAATATAAGTGCTAATAGTATTAACAGTAATCATTATGCAAGTTGAATTAAAACTCGGCTTGCATAATTTCATCAAGGTAAAAAAGTCTCCTATCCCCAACATTTTGTTACATGATTTAGATTGCAGAACATTTTGCCTACAAGAATAGATCTAATCACTTGTAAGCTATTTTTTTTTCGGATCACCGTAACTTAATTTTAACGTTTCGTGTATTTCTTTAGTACTATTTTGCAGTTTGGGAAAAAAGAATCAAAGCTGTAAGTTGATGTACTATAAGCAGCTGTAGGACGAGAGATTTACTCCTCAGTGTTCTCTGTAAAGGGTAAAAAGGACGAATATCCGAAAAAAAATCTAAACTGATATTACTTCATAAATCTTCTAAGAAACTGATACAAAACCGATGATTCATGTCGATTAGAAAGCACTCAAGGTATTAAAAATAATAGGACTGAAGCTGGACAGAAAAATTAAACTGGATTTCACATCTGATAGAAATTAAGAAAAAGGCAGCAACAATTGTAAAAACTCTCTAAAGAATGCAAGGTTCGTCTTGGGGGTTATAGTTACGTATACAGAAAACTGTATTACAGCGTTATAGAAAGTATTGTAATATATGGGGCTTCAGCTTGGTGTTTCCCAATGACTGAAAGAAATGAAATAATATTTGGTTATATACAGAGGCTTTTCCTCCTCAAAACTTCTAAAATTCGAACAAGTTTTACATTACATCCTGTCTGATATTGGGGCTAGGACTCTTCGCCGTCGCCATTTCACCGTAGCCGTTTCTCTGTCGGGACGTTTCACCGTCAAGACATAGTTTTCTTTAACTGACTGTATTATATCTTGCCGTATTATATTCGTTTTAAACTGATTTAGTTTAATAATTCTCTTTACCTTTTATATACGCAATAAAACTGGAGCTCACATCTGATAGAAATTAAGATAGCAACAATTGTGCTTATAATACATCAATATTGCTTATAATACATGTAGTTATTTACAAATATGAGATATAAAGTAATTACACATAGTTATCTAGAAAATTATGTAAATATCAAAGAGAACTGGGACAAAACCTCAGATGTAACAGATGGTATATTATCGATTTTAAAATTATGCAGGTACAATATTTACATGATTCGTCAAAATTCCTTCAAATTTTTATCCGCTCGTTCACTATTATATGCATACAATACACATAATTATCACACTGACAAAACCCTTCCAAATAAATTGTTTTCTGGGGAAAGGCCATTAATTCTAGGTAATATCTAGTAATTCTAGAAAAAGCGTTTCATTGCAAAAATTTTTTTCTCTTAAATTTTAAGACAGCCAGAGGTATACAACAGGTAAACACAATTCTTAAATTAAATAAATTAAAAAATATAATATGGCAAGCTATAATATAGCCATTTAAAGAAAAATATCTCTTAAATATACAATAGGTAAACAGAATTATTAAACTAAATCAACTTAATATAATACGGCAAGATATAATACAGTCATGTAAATAATAATATGTATTGACAGCAAAACGTCCCAACGGTGAAACGACCCGACGGCGAAATGGCCACGGTGAACAGTCCAATTCCCATATCTCAGTCCGTAAATATTCGCAGGTTTCCTTTATAACACATATGCAGCAAAAGTCAAGAGACTGTTTTTCAAGAATGATAAAATATAAGAAACTACAAAATCCAGGCTATTTCTAATTCGAAAACTTTTTTTAAAAACTCATGACAAGTACGTTATGCAATTACTAAGAGCAAATTTTATTCTACTGAAACAGAGAAAAATTCATCAAGTACACATTTGAAAATTGCTTCATTTATGTATATATTCGCTGATGTCGTAGATATGGGTGACCCATTTCGTCCTGCGAGCATGCTAGTACATCAAGATCAATTAGCGTCAGTGATATAATTAAGAAAATTCCGGAGACTAACTGTAGCTAGAGACAAGAAATATACTCTTGATAAACCACCACAACAAAAAGTTACGTGAGATTAAATCCGAAAACCTAGAGGGCACCGCATTACCGTGTCATTTTGTTTTTTGTGCCCTGTCCACAATAATGACAAATTTTGACTCAAACAGTCTCGCAAATGGTTTCCATCTTTGTAGCAAATTTTAAGAAATTGTCGAAGATGGTGTCAGTTATAGTCTGTATTATAGTTTAGACTGACAACTATCTTACTGCTGAAATAATCCTTATTGTTTTCATTCTGTGGGGTTTTACTTATTTAATCCTAAAGTTCTAACTTAGAACCCCAGGAACACTAACAAGCGAATAATCGCTTAAGTGTGTGAACAAAACGCGTAAGACTTAACGAGGGTTCACAACCCTTTATTTTTCAGTATATTTACAATCGATTAGTTCCTGCTTGGAACTTTACACAAAGCCGCCACTCGGGCTTAAATAATAATAAATTTAAATTAAACTAAACTAGCTTAAGTAAGCTATCTGAAAGGTATAGCCGAAGCTATCAGGAATCTAACTAGTTGGCCCCTAATTATTAATTAAATCGGCGAAGCCAAGCAAGGGCCTAAGGTATGGCTGAGCGTAGTAACTAAGAGAGAAATTAGCCAAAGGCAAACGTGCGCTAGGTCAGGGAATCAGACTATATCTCTAGAAGTCGGTGAAGTATCGACTTAAATAGTACTCTTTCTCATTTGCATTTACTGCGTTTCTGAAATTACTTCTGGCAGGAAATTGTAAGCTGAAATTAGAATAAGATAGGAAAGATACAAAACTTAAAATAACTGTTAATAAACTTAGGATAAAATTTACAATTCAATTGTGCCACTAATCAATTTCTAATTATATCCAAATAAATCTTTCCAATGACGCATAGACTTCTACCATACCAACAAAAATGAAGTTTACTGGTTTTCAGTATAATAAAATTTGGTATCGGTTGCGTAATTGATTATTTATGAATTTTTTAAATGTTTCTCAGATTTATGTTCTACTATGTATAAAAAGCTTGTGCAACCTTACATTCTGTAAGTTAGCACATATTATATTTTAAAGCGACTATCTTTAATATACATAAAATTATTGTTTCTCCTGCAACAATCAATACTTTCGATTCAGCAGCAAAAAGAGTATTAAATAAAATATATTTTTCATCAATAATACTAATAAAATTTTGAAATGAAAACAGCTGAGCGCTTTTTTATTCAAATTATTCCAACAATTTTGTTTTCTGTTTATTAAAAATGAAAGAAAATTTTAAACTTCAGTGAAAATAAGAATTTCAAATAAACTTTCAAATTAAAAGTCTTTCTTTCTCTCAGCATACTATTTAAAATTTCTGCTAAGAGATGCGTTTCTAGATGAGTAACAAATTTAATAAAAACCTAATTTTGCTAGAATGCTCATATTGCATGTTTCAGCAAATAAATGAGAAATATTTCTAAATAAGCCCTCAGACATAATGGTAAAACAGATACTTAATTTGTGCCAACTTTCAAAGGTCGTTAAGCTTTTAGTCCGTACGTCATTAGAAATGAGATCATTATTACCTTCAATGGAATTGCGTGCCGTTTTATCTTGTGGATAATAAGGGACATACGTGTAAAAAGCAATCTCTTTAAGTTTTGTTGAATATGTGCGATTAAGCAGAACTGCGGATACTAATGGACTACGAAATAGCGAATAATTTTTTAATGATCTGAAAGATACCGGTAATTACCATTTCATGGGTAATAAAATATTTCACGCATTTAAACCGTTAATTATCATTGTTAGAAGAATATAAACATAATGTTAAAAACTTTTCTGCTTGCTCGAAAATTCATTCACAACGGCATGCACTGATATTAATTTTCTTAGCCTGTCCGCCACCCAGACGGTATAGTGGTTAAAGGAGCCTACTGCGGTACCAAAGAGCTTGGGTTCGAATCCCGGAGAAGGCATAGAGTTTGTAAGTGTATAGCGTACGTGCGGCATGGGGGGCACTCAAAATGGGGATAGGAGCCGATCTTCCACTCCTAGACACGATGAATTTCGTCGTCTTGTTCTGATGTCACTGCCAGGCAAATGAGGTACAACAACAACATTATCCTGATTTTTATTATTGAGTTTTTATATTTATTGAATTAATATTCCTGAGCTTTATTAAGGAATTTTTTTTAACATGTGTCCCTGTAATCCTCGGCTAATGTTTCAAGGCTTGCTGTGGACAGTAGCGAAAGGTAAACAACACGGTACATTCATATAATCTAATCCTCTCAGTGACGAATAGAACAATTTGATTGACGCAGTCAAGTTTAATTTCGAAATAATTATGCAATATAAGACATTATCAACCTTAATAAAGTAATAATAATGTATAAATGATACAGCAGATTTCATATTACTATATTTTTAAACACATACAATTGTAATTAAACATGACAAGAATCATAAACTCACTGGGTTTTCTTCACAGTCTACAAATATTCTATATGTGAACTATTACAGCATTTGCCCTTTCATTCAGGCTGTTTGATCAAGTCTGCTGATCTAACTTTATCTACCTTCTTCTTTCTGGTGGATACGTTAAGGACTACATTACCGTAACTACAGCCACTGCCTACAGTGCTGGGAAAGTTGAAAGAAGCATTAGAGCACTTGTGATGATGTTATAAGGTATTTCTCCCGCCTTTTTAGCATGCTTTTGTGGTGTAATGGCCAGCACACTCGGCGCGTATTCGAGAAGTCCAGGTTCGAGTCCTGGAGGGGTATTGCTCATTTTTCACGTTTTCCAGCATCAAAATAGCCTAATGACTCTAAAAGTCTAACAGAGAATCTTACAAAATTTAGATAAAACTCGATCAAGGTTGAATAGTTATCGGGTGACCATCGAAGCCGCATTCAACATTTGTTGCGTGGTAGGAAATCTCAAAGAATTTCTGATTATTAACAATTATTTGTATATAGATAATACTTTGAAAACTATTGTGTTTTGAAGTCCGATGAATCATTTGTAATAGCTCTGTGTATTATAGACCAGTTGATTCAAACTCGCGTCCCGCAGACCACATGCGGCTGCTATAGCAATTTCATGCTGCTCGCGAATACATTTTATTCATGGATTTGTTGCAAATACGTTGCTTATAGTTTTGGGGTCCATTGCTTATAGCATTATTGCATTGAATGCATTATTGCATTCAGTCCATTGCTTATAGCTATTGCTTATAGCAATGGACTGAATTTACATGCGCGACTGCTACTGAAGGAGAAAAGGCAGAATCAAAATGTTGGATCTTTGTCGTTGTGTAATAGTTACGTCGAACCACATAATCAGGATAATGTAGAAGAACTTTCCAAGCTGATACTGTCAGTAAATTTAGTTTGCAGTCGATAGCTAAGGGGTTTCAGTATTCCGAAATTTTCGGTTTTCAGGTTAAAGTTATTTAGGGATTAATTCAACATATTGGAATTACGTGAAATGAATGCCATTCTAATATTTAATATTTAGATGTCAGTGCCCTTCAATTACAAACTAACAGAAATTTCTTGCAAGTACTTTAGAGTTAAGAAAGAAAATGAATTTAAATTTATTCCTGCATTGTTATTATTATTGCTTACGTATGTTCTGAGAAACATTCAGTAAATGAAATTTAAAATTTATTTTACTTTCTTATTTATTGATTTTGGTTAAAAATGTTTTTAAATTTTGTTCAGAAAATGTTCTGGCTCGTCAGCTGATTCATTCCGAACATGTGGTCCACAAGCAATTTGAGTTTGAGATCACTGGTATGATCTACACTGTATTACATTGTAAAGACATTAGGCATTTTTGAAGTAGGAGAGGTGAAAAATATGCAGTACCCTCACCGGGACTCAAACCTGGACCTCTCGAACACGCGTCGAGGTGCTACAGTTACACTACGAAGGCACGCAGAAAGGAGGGAGAAACTACCTTACATACGGCCCCTTTTGAAGGACGACTGGGGATTAGGGGACCCAGTTGCCAAATCTCGGTGGTGAAGAACTATCATCCACCATCTTCTAGTTCGGGCGTTCCTGTAGAGACATGGAAGGTGAAAAATGAGCAATGCCCTCGCCGGAACTTGAACCCTGGACCTCACGGTACGCGCCGACTGTGCTACCGTTACACCACGAAGGCATGCAGAAAGGAGGGAGAAAATACCTTATAACATAATATAGTACTAAATATCTTATTATGGGATACTGCATATTACAATGTATTTTCCTTCTTTCTCATGAAAGTAAAGTGTTCGGCCAATTTAGTCGAATATAAAAGAAGATAAACCAGAAATGGAGAAATATAATTTTTGCACTATGCAGTAACCTTTTCATAACCAAAAGTAATATACTCAAAAGAAATACCACGATAATTTGAAATCACAGATAACACAGATCGCCGTATTCACAGCTATGTTTGTCTTGTGTACATAAGTAAAATAAACCTTCGTTGATAAATAAGCATTCTGAGATATTGCCGATATTAATTAATTAAAGCAACAATAAAGTTAATTGTATATGATATTTTACAATTATAGTGTACTCATGAAAATAATGGTTTCGTGTTACAACGTAATTTTTTAAAAAACAATTCGTATGCATTAATGCCCGACTTATACTGGCTCGAATTTGCGTTAGACCGCATTTGCACTTCCTGTACATAAGTGCTAAGATAAATGAATTTTTTCGTAGTTTCAGCGAGATTAGAGAAAAAACGTTCATGCAGATAAAGAAGGAAACTATACCAGAGGGGAATTTCAGAACTAAAAGATTATTGAAGAAACTAACTCTTAGATCGATCATTCAAGCCAATTTCGGATAAGTAGCGAATTGTAGTAAACAAGACAGGAAAAAAAGCCTTCACACAATTTTAATACTTTAAAAATAAAGGGTTTTGAAGTCTAATAATACGTGCGTACGGGTTCGTTATATATTGAATGCACAAGTCGTTAAAAATAGTAGAACAATCACGATTTTTCTAGATTTTTCTGGATGGCAACAGAATTACGAGATATTTATTTATTAATCATTAAATGCGCGCGCTCTTTTATTTTTATTGCTATTTTTTTTTTCGACGTAGCTTTCTCTTCAAAAATCGTCTGCGTTGCTAAGGCAACATGAAGCAAATCTAATTACAATTCTAAATAAATAGCCAAATAAATGTGAAATTCGTAACAGTATGCATTAATGCCCGACTTATACTGGCTCGAATTTGCGTTAGACCGCATTTGCACTTCCTGTACATAAGTGCTAAGATAAATGAATTTTTTCGTAGTTTCAGCGAGATTAGAGAAAAAACGTTCATGCAGATAAAGAAGGAAACTATACCAGAGGGGAATTTCAGAACTAAAAGATTATTGAAGAAACTAACTCTTAGATCGATCATTCAAGCCAATTTCGGATAAGTAGCGAATTGTAGTAAACAAGACAGGAAAAAAAGCCTTCACACAATTTTAATACTTTAAAAATAAAGGGTTTTGAAGTCTAATAAATCATTTATGATGCCATTAATCTTAAATTAATATGTGGTAAATTTTTAGTTCATCTGTTCATAAATAAAATCAATCAAGAAAGCTTAATAGTGACTGCGACATTAAAAAGTGAAATATAGAATTAATTATTGATTTGAGAATACGTATTTGAGTTTATATGCATTTACACCAGAAGAACCTGCAGACATACAGTTAATTTTGTAATGCAAATTCTGCAGTATAAAAAACTATAACCATTAAAGCAACTAAAAAAGTATAATATTATAAAAAGATATTCATATTTCATGAATATGTGAATTTTCATACCTGTAAAATGTGTGGGGGGAACATTATATTTTAATTCAGAATAGAACTGTTTTAAAATATTGCATACAGTGTACTATATGCAATATTGGGTCATTCGTAAAGTTCCGCGGTTTTTCAAATCGAAGTGAGTTTTTTCCTAATTATTTTATTACTGCTAAGAAGTGACCTTGATTGAAGTAAATGCTTAAATACGGTCTTTTCTGCTTAAACTGTGAAATTCTATCATAAGTATTGTTTCAGTGAAGTGATAAGATAAAAGACCGGAAAAGTTCATTTTCATCGTATTATGTTCTTTTATTTCAAAAGAGAAAAAAAAATGCTAATCATCCTGCTTGTAAAATTTGTGCTATATATGAATAAAGTGCTATTTCTAATGACATAGTTCAAAGTGATTGGAGAAATTTTAAAAGCTTGTATTGAAGATAATGCCCTCTCTTGACGATCATCTTACGTAAACAAGCACCTGTTAAAAGAAGCTAGCTCTGAAAATCCACCTTATACAGCTCGGGAGCTGTAAAATAGACTAAATAATTTAAAGAAATACATTACATGACTATTTGGAGAAAATTTCATATGTAAGTAGTTTCGAAGTATGGGTACTCAATATTTTAAAAGAGCAGAATATGCTTGCTCGAGTTTCGGCACGTGATTATTTGTTGAAAATAAAATAAAGCTCGTTTTTTAAACAGATTACTGGAGATGAGAAGTAGATACTATGCAAAAATGTTACAAGAAAAGGTCATAGGGTGAGCCCAAAGAACCTTCTCATCGAGATGAACCTTTTGTATGATCAGACTGCAAAGGAAGTGTATACTATGAATTGCTGTCACTACATCTGACTATAAATTCAGAAAGTATTCTTCCCAAAAGGAAGTTTTAAAAGCAGAAATTGAAACAAAGTGGGCAGAGCCATCCAGTTGTCTTCCATTATGACAATGCTTGACCCCACATTTCCATCAATGTCAGACAACGACTTGTTGAATATGGCTGGGATGTTTTGTGTCATCTCCCCCTATATTCACTAGAACTTACACTCTGGGATTTTAATCTCTTTAAATCCCTTCAAAATTCTTTGAATAGCCTAGAGTTCATTTCTTTGAAAACTGTCAAACAGCATCTCAATAATTTTATGAATAAATCTAATGACTGTTTAAAAAAGGAAATTTTCAGCTTCTGGATAAATTGAAAAAGGTCATAAAACAAAGTGTAGTTTATGCGATGTGATGAAATTCTTTTATGTCTTCATATTGCTTCATTTATATTCATCATCAAAAAAACGGAGAACTTTTCGGATGAGCCAATATGTAGCATATTTTAACGTATAATCAAAATGACTAAAAACGCATGAGACAGCGCAAATATTTCTGCATATAAAATCATTTCCAATCAGTGACTGAGTTTATATTATATGACTTTCATCTATGTAACTCACTCAATTTCTCAATGTTATTTCTGAGATTTATTCGGAATGCCGGATGCCGTATTATAAGGAAGGAAATACTTTAATTGTTATTTTGTTAAAAATACTTGTTTGATAAATATCTTCCTTAAATAAAATTTTAGCATACATTAATTTTCCTCTTTGTGGATGCATACGCAACAATTCAAAAATGCCAGAGGGAAAACTATGATGCAATTCTTAATGCATCATAAACAATATACAACATCATAAACAATCCAATTCTAATAATAGAAATGAATCAAAGTAGCAAATTATTTTTCTTCTGCATTTCTGATGAAAGTCAATATATCGTTTAGTGGTTTCCTCTCATATCAGATTCCCTAAGATTTTATGTAATATTTCTTATAATGTTATTGCTAGTCATAAAGCACTTCAGATCTCTGAACACCAAATGGGATGTATTTGTTCCGGTCTCTTAAAGAGAAAAGAGTTTGTATTCACGTTGACATTTCTCGGAAATCCATGCAAAAGATATAAAAATAGACTTGTATGATAAATACTCTATGAAAGAGAAAGAGATTAAAGGCAGATATGCAAAGTAGTTATCATTAAATCATTCTACATTTATTTCTTGTGTTTTGAAACATTTTGGTACCTTGTAAATCAATCATTTTAGACTTTCAAATGAAATGAATATGTGAATTGAGTAGCTAGAAACTATCTGGAGGCACTACGTTGTCTTTATTAAAAGAGAAAATATTTTAAAGTACTGCATACGTTACAAAAAAAGTAAATATGTAATTTTTATTTTCATATTTTTTGTTTCTTTATTTATTAATTTTTCAAATAAATATTCTAGCTTTTAAAACTTCTTCTCAACTTGACAGAATGTTAGGTTACTTGACTATGGAGAAGCACACGTGCAATCTGTCTGAGGGAAGGGATGTCCTAGGGGAAAACGTTTTAAAGGAAACTGTTTCGTATTTATGACAAACTGAGTATGGTTTTTATGTATATTTTTACACACATTGTATTTTATTGGGTGCGCATAAAGGCACTTGTGGCACCACGCGAAAGTTTTCTACTTTGTCATATGCCCCTCGTAGAAGAATAATGGATGGATAATCCCATGCCTCTCTGTCATCCCATGCCTTTGGATAATCCCATGCCTGTCACATAAACTAATAAAAGCTGGTAAGAAGTTTTCGAGATTAAATGTTTTATCAGAATAAAAGCATAATTTTTTTTCACGTAAAGCATTTCCAAAATTCATAAGTCTATAATAATTCCTATTAGAACTCAATTTTTAGCATGCAGTTAATAACTTTTATAAAACATAATGACCCATATACACATTCAGCACATAATTTTGCTAAAAATACCGGAAAAAATTATAAAAGAAATTTAATTACTTTTCATTACCTTTTACATTATTATCAGGGTGTTTATAAAGTCCCAGACCCTCATAAAATAAAATAATGAAGATATAAACAAACTTATGGCATTTATTGATGGAATAACTTATATATTTTCCTTTTCAGGTTTGAATATATTTACTTTTGTAAATATCGTCTGCGCGTGTGGTTAATTTCAGATAATTTCATTTTCCAGTCTAAATATTTGTACTTTTCTGTAATGTTCTCCGACTCTAAATATCTGTACTTTTCTTAATATCGTCTGCTTATTAATTGCATTTTTCTCTCTTTTGTTTTTAGAAACTATTGTATACACCCTGAGGCACAAAAGAATTCCCCAAAGGTTAATGTGTGGTGTGGACTAATGCACGACCGAGTCATTGGGCCTTTCTTTTTTACAGAAAAGACGGTCTCATCAGTCGTTACTTAGACATGTTGGAAAACTTCGTATTTCCACAACTAGAAGAGCTTCAGCCACATGTCTTGCAACAAGATGGTGCACCACCTCATTGCGTGTACCATCGTTCGTAGTTCTTTGAAAGACCACTTTACAGGAAGATGGAATGGTAGAGGACGTCCAATTCCTTGGCCACCTAGATCACCTGATATAACGCCGCTGGACTTTTTCCTCTGGGGATTTGTAAAGGACAACGTTTACAGGAAGAGAGTGTCGAACATTGATGACCTAAAAGCCAGAATTACAACCGCAATAGCCTCTGTGGATGCCGACATGCTTGCCGCCATCTGGCGTGCAATTGAATATCGACTTGATATTCTCCGTGCGACGAAGGGGGCACACGTGGAAGTTCATTGACAAGGGTCATGAAACTTTTTGAGTCTATCTAACCATTCATGTTATTAATTTTAATCTATCTTTATTATTTTATGAGTTATTAAACATCAAAATGGGTCCGGGACTTTATAAACCCCCTGTATATTTGTTTTACGAATAGATAGCTACAAAATAAAAATCCATGCAGTGTCACCTTAGCGTTTTTTTAAACCTAGACTGCGCTTTTATGCTGGGTATAAGTTTCAGAAGGTTATTTTACTGAAAAAGTATCAACTTACTTTAAAGCAAATACGATATTTGATTTTTCATACGCACGCGTAATTTCATCTTTGAACAGAATTTTATTTGAAATATTAGAAATCACGAAATACGGTTAATAAAATTTAAAACAATTAGGTTTTCCTTGGAAATATATATATATATATAAAAGTTATAAAATATGGCACTGTTCTTATCAAAATAAAACTGCACCCTGAATTTTATACGGAAGCTGCATGCAGCCTCAATAAATTCAAGTTAGGACAGCTTAACTTTAAGAGTTAAATTGGAATCTACTTTGAATGTCAAACGTGACGTTTTGAGCGAGTCTCATGTGGCTTTGTGATGTGAACGTAGTTCATGCATACAAATAGAAAGGTAGCTAAGAAATATCCGTTCGAAGACTTCTTTTTTGCAGAAGTAATATAAAGTACAGCGGAGAGAAAGGAATTCCTTGAATAGTCTAGAATTGAAGACATTGAAATTTAAAGTGACTGAAATTTAACCTTTAACCGGTAACCTTCACTATTTGTGACACAACTTGAAAAGTAACATCTTAGAGACATCCCTTTTCGAAAGAATAAAAGTATGATAAAATCAAACCATTAACTCAAAATTTTATTAAAACGAAATAAATTTAAAATGTGCTAAATATTAAAGCGGACGAACATGTAAAAAAAAATTTAAAAAAAATGAAGTAAAACATTAACTGACTTTATCATTTCTAATTAAATATTCATTTTGAGTTTATGATATGAAATATAAAAAAAAGAAAAACTATATAATCTAGCTCAAACATTTTAGTGACATAACATTTTCAATAAGTCAAACTATGAACAATAAAAAGTCCAATGGAGAGGTGATTGTGAAATAAGAGATTACTGTTTTCCAAAAATTTATTGCAAATCGGTTTCATGTTCTGTAAACAGATAGGTTTCTACGCTTGTAAGCAGAAATATTTTCTCCTTCAGCTTCTCTCACCTGCCATAGAAGTCCAAGGAGTTAATTTTGCAGTTGCTGGTCGTAAGATGCAAATTCAAGATAAAAAATGCTTCAAACGGTAAAAATAATCATATGGTGGTATTTTCAAATTGAAAAAAAAAATGAACTAGGTACAAATTACAATATGTAACTATTTTTACAGTTCACGGTCCTTGTAGCGATACTTAATAAAATTTTATACTCAATTTGAAAAATAAAATAAAAAAAGTTTGCCTCTCGTAAGATAAAAATAGAGCAGATATTTAATTTGAAATAAAAGGCTCTTTTAAAAATTTTTCCAGAGCCCAAAATATAAACTAAATCTCTTTGAGAAGTCTTTTAACAAATAAGTTAAGGCAATTCGAAGCTGAGGTTTTTCATTTAAAGTCAGGTCCCTCCTCATCAGGTTCCAGATATTTTGTTCTCCTGATGAGGAGGAACCTGTAGCTGCCCTCGGAATCGATTGAGTGTTTTTAGTAAATGTACGCCAAATACAAGGTTGTTTCAGCGAATTTGATTCTTACGTGTTTGTTTTCACACTTAAACGATTATTCGCTTATTAGTGTTTGTGGGGTTCTAAGATTGAACATTGAATTAAATAAGTAAAACCCAACAAGTTCTGTGAAACAATCCTCTATAGCTTAAATTTGTATTGCCGTATTATAGCTTGGTAAAGCACCGAGTGAAATTACCAAGGTAATTTTATCTTAATAGCACAGCTCAGATTTTCTATAAGTACTGTTTTAAATAGAAACTCAATTACAGTTTTAAATTAGAGCTCACCTATTTTTACACTAAAATAATCTGCATACCTTTGAAGAAACTAATAAGATTTAAAAAACGAGGAATCTTAGGTAAGAGTTATTTAAAAGTTTAACTAGTTAATAAATCTCTAAAATAAAATATTACAAGTAAGAAAGTACGTCTTGCATTAATAACTCCTTTAATTTAACGAATTGAAAAAGAAGAGAATGTACCATCCTGTATACTTGGCATCAATCTGTTAATCGAGTTTTAAATTCCATGCATTTTGAGAGTTAGTTTTTATGATCCATTCTTAAATTCTATCGCAGGAACGTTGATCTTTAAAGAAAATAATTGAATAAAATACGTAAGAGATTTTATGTTTTGATCAACGTATGAGCTAAAGATTTCACTTTTTATGTTTGGCTGGATTTAAATTACTTAACTTCAAATAATTTAATTAGTTTTTGCAAAGGAATGAAAAGTTTTTTTATGTAATTAATATATTATCATTTTGAAGTGCTATGTTTACACATTCTACTAGAAGATGCACTTAGCTTTCGAACAACTTTAGGTTCCCAGTTGTTCTGTGGAGGACCATATTTATTTAATGAATGTACTAAATAATACAATCATTATCGAATCAGATAAGAAATTGGCGAAATTATATAGGGCCACATAGAAAAAAATGGTACAACTTTATACAACATATTTGGAAATATAAAACACACAAAATGCTGTTGATTGATTTTGATTGAACTCTTCTATGAGAAGACACGTGACTACAAATCCCAGCGACATCACTTCCGGCAGGGTGAATGTATGAGTACGATGACTAATTGTCAATGATGTTTTTTTTGGCTGTAGGTAGCCAACTAAAACCCAGTTATTTCTTTCTAAAAAGCCATTTTAAATTAGCAGTGTATGAGGATCTCTGAAGATTACAGAAGATATCAATGCGCCCATTCACTTAGCTTTCGATAATATTCGGACGACACCAAGCATCTCTGAACGTTTTAGACAGTTCCGTAACCAAATCATTTGTCCGTTGTATGGATGTAGCGATGCCGCTTGCATGGATATCCTTGGTTGGCAATTTGAACACTTATTACTAATATATTACTTAGGATACAAGCTCGTGATATCTCCTCTGCTTCATTAACTAACACAAAATAATATATAAGATATTAACATAATACGTATTGCACATTTTACCGAGTACAAAAAAGACTATATCATTGTCTATCGTCTAGTATGGATGCACGTTTCATTAAATTTGTGCTGACAGAATTTTTTACATTAGTTCGTCATTTATTTGCGTTTTTGAATCTCAACTATAATTACTTGAAACATTTGAATTCGCGTTTTGCACTAAATTATCTACACTGTATTGGTAAAAATATACTACAGAACGTGTCGCCTAATGATCTGATTGCCAATGGCCTGGCATTCGTTTAATAATTAATAATCGATTTTTGTTTCTCTGTCATCCCTTATTCACATCTGCATGTTTTCCACAACAGACCGTCATGCCCAAAAACCAGAATACGTCACGTCCAAAATACCGTCACGTTCCAAAACCACAAATGGTTTTGGGAATAGATTTTAACATCTCAGAATAATATTTTATCCTTAAATATTATGAGGTCATAATTTCAATAATTTAGCAAAAAAACATTTTTACTATTCAAATTTTCAAAATCAGATTTGCTAATTGTTTAAAAATTATTAATTTGTCAGTGTTTAATTTTAAATAAGAAATAGGGAA
>KK112054.1:205491-237716 GCA_000611955.2 Stegodyphus mimosarum | reverse complement strand
TCAGTTTAATTATGTTTTTAAAATTCAATTTTTATGTCGCGCCAACTAGTAAAAAAAATTACAACTACTCCATTACATTTGGGATATGTAACAATATGTATAATGTACCCATATAATAGTATGTAGGTTATTGTGGTTTTGGGATCTGACATCCAAACTGAAAAATTCAAGCAATAGCAAATTTTCTTGTATTTTTAATGTCCTGTCTGTATCTAACAAAAGTTAAACATCACAAAGTAAACATTTTCGAGGCGTTTTCTTTGCGACGTTGAGTTCGCGGATTTCGTTTCCAGTTCGAGACTTCACGAAATCGAAAGTATTGCCACTTAAAGGGCATAGTTGATGAATTGCCTTCCACGAAAGCAATTCAACGAATAAATGGAGCTCCATATTGAATAATGAAACTTTTTATTTATTAACAAAATTAATAAACCTCCACATATGGCATTAATTTACGATAAAATAGTACGAATGCAATTTTTAGCCCAAATGAAAGTTCAGAAGGCTATTAACTTCGTTTAGGCATTTTACATCGATTCACTATAAACGGCAAATCACTTTTGAAATTGTCACCAAATATTATAGCCCTGTATTATATTTAAAGAAATTAAATAATGAAGAATCTGCATAAAAGTATATATGTTTCTCGCACTGTGATAAAACAATGGTAGCTAGAGCTATCTAATTTTGAATAATGTACGTCTCCACCCGAATATGGGCATATGGAAGTCCAAATTTGGAATTCGTTTTGTTATCTATTTCATATTTTGTAAAGCATTTATGAGTTTTTGATTAAGAAAGTCAACGATTTCAAAGCCAGCAATGGCAACATTACACGGGAAAAAAACGCTTTTATTTCCAGCGCGCGAGACTGTGTATTACAAATTCTAAAGATATGCTCTTTTAAATATTTTGCTATATTGCTGTTGGATTAAAGTTTATGGTTTAAGTGCGAAGAACATGATATTTAATAAATAAAGGTGACACACAAAACGTTAAAAAAACGCCCCTTTGGGCGTAATATAAAATCTAAAAGCTTTCAGATTTTTTTCCCTATTATTTTGGCTTTAATATTTTGAATAGTTCACTTTAGATACAAGATTTTATGTTTAGTAACTTTAACTTCTGGTGTTATTTCGAATGTTAACTTAAATTCTGAGTAAATCTAGAAAACCTGACGTAGCTGATTAGTTTAAAGTTGTTTCAAATTATAAAATGAAATTTGTATACAAAGTTAAGATTGCAGTTGTTTTTAATCTTATGGTTTTCGTATTTTTAATTTATAAATATTTAATTTTAATGGTAAACTCTTCGAGGTATTAGATTCTATTCTGATAGTTCAAGCTTGCAAACTTGTGCAAATTGATAGTAAACAAATGCATAGTAAGTGACTAATCGAAGAGGGTTTTGAAAATTCATTCAGCAAATTATTCAGCACGAAATAATAGCTTTTATTTTTCGATGAAATATATCAGATTTTGAAAGCAAAGTAGTGAAATTTTAGTTGCAGAAATAGTTAGTTTTGAAATACAATAAAATGCTTACATAAACTATTTCCGAAGAAGTTCAGTTCCAAATTTGCTTGTAAAACTGTCTGCGCATATCAGCCAAAACGCAAATAAAGATTTATGAAGTATGTTTAGAATTGCAGTGAGAAACGTACTTCTTATTCATAAAAATAAAAACACAGTTATTAAGGCGCAAAATGTTTTAAGGTACAATTAAGTCTAAATTTTGATTTTCAATCATCCGATATTGAAGATTTCTAGAATTATAACTAAATAGATAATACAAAACTTTTAAATAAAATTAAGACAAAATACAGGTAGATGGACGAAATATAGAAGAACATGAGAAGGCTATACTGAGTGTTGTTATTTTGTGTGTTTCAAAGAATCAAAAGAAATTGAAACGAACCTCAAAGCTTTGAAAGGCCGATGTAATTATTACTGATATCCAACTTCCAGAGACTCAGTTTCCTATAGTAAGGATAATAATCGCAGTACCGCATGTCAGGATTAATAGCACCATTTGAAAGAACTTTATTCTTTGATGAACAAACTATGCTTAGTTTAACTGATAGAAAAATAAGCTAAAGTAAAATTTAAATTAAATAAAAAGCGATCTTGGATTAGCAAACATTTTGAACGAAAATCTATGGATTTCGAAACCAATATTTTTTTAATCTAAAAGCTTTCAAGGAAATTAAGTTCACTAAGTGAAGACGTTTTGTAGATTCTACACGCAGAACCAAAGCAAAAACTGTGGTTGAGCTATGATTTGTAACCTGCTATGAAATATTTGTTTAATTCTCTTTTTCGAACATAGGCTTCGTATTTATTGAAGCAAATATTAACCCTCTTTTAGTCTGGTTAACATACGTTAGAAAATTTGAATTAATTTCCGAAGAAGTGAAATCAGAAATAATAATCGAATAATGAATTTTAATGATAAGTGAGAAATCGATTGAGTTCTATTGAAAATGTACTCAATCTAAAATTACTTTTTTCCTTAATCTTAAATGTTTAATTCATTGATCAGAACAGAATTTTAACCGAAGATACTATAAATGTCTCCATCCGATGAAAATGAATTAACTTGTGAATTATTCGGAGTTCTATAAATTGATACGACATGACGTTTTTAAAGAATCTTCATTTCTGTGAAAATTATAAATAGTACATTTAAACAGAATAATTATTTATCGAGGATCGTGTCGATGCTTTCGTCCACATTTTGTTTTTAAGAACTATGATAATCTTAATGAATTAATTCACGTTAATATGAAATATGGCAATCTTAATCAGGATAGACTCCGAATAGGAAACATTCAGTAAGTTCTAGGTAGAAGATCCAGTTCATTATGGTAATCCGCCAGATTATTGTCACCAGGACTAACAAATAATAATGCCTGAATGAGCTCCATTTTCATTTTGGCACAAAGGGGTAGAGAAGTGTTTGGAGGAAAGGATAAAAATATTTAGACCTTGCCTCTAAACTGGGATGCTAATATTGGGACCTTTTGCTAAATTCTATCAAATTACAAATGCAAATTTGGTCCGTCACATTCGAGCTGTCCAAGGGCAACGAAAGAGTAATAAATACCAAATTTTTATTCATTATGACAAATATATAATCATCTAAGTAAACTCAAATACAAAAATATGAAAAAAAATATTATGTTTTAGATACTGCTCTTCTAGATCTTCTGAGTTTTAGAAATAAAATAATTTAGTCAAATTTTATGATTCTTGTACTCTTCGTATTCAAACTTTCAGTAGTAAATGAAAAATAAAAGAGGATAGATATGCATTAAATACTGATAGAAGAAAGAAAGGTCATAAATCCAGAAAGATTTATATGAAATGTTTAGCGCAGAAAAACAAATTATTTACCTAGACTTTGAAGTTGATGTATTTAACATATCAGTTACTACTGATATAATCTAGATATAGGAATATTAGTAAAGATTAGATTCCTTAAAATGTTATAGGCAATCTTAGTAAAGATTACCTATAACATTTCAAGGACATGTCAGTTTCAAAGAGGTCTGAAATACTTTCTTCCTTGTATTATGTCTTTGCCGTACAATATAGTCTGAAAGTCAAAGAAATAATTTTGACAATGTGTAATTTTGAACAGTCATATATACCGCCTTGAAGTTTTTTTACACAGTATTTTAAAAATGCATAGAATCGGAAACACTGATGATAATCTTAGAATTAGCACTTTCAAACAAAAGTTTAATTGCAGTTAGAAAACAGTAATGAAGAAGAAAGAACGAAATAATATCTTTGAATTATACAAAACTACACTAAAGCCTATTGAAGAATACTCCAGATGCCAGAATAGGTTTAGTTTATTTTTCACTTTGATATTTCCGTCAAATAAACTAAGTAAAAAAATTCAGTTTCATCCCTTTCATTTGTTTATGCTTAAGCGGCAGCTTTTAAATGGATTTATTAAGTTTTCGATAGTAAATTGTTTTTCCTTAATTATTCAAAAATGTTGAATCGCATGGGCATAAATAATTCTGGGCTGAATAAATTCAATTGTTTTACACTTTTTGATTATTCAACTTCTGAAAACAACCAAAATTGCTTTCAAAACTTAAATAATCAGAAATGAATTAATTATATTTTATGCCTCATAATGTAAGGATCTTAAGTTTGAATAATGTTTATTTTATTTTAAAACTTTATTCTCATCTCTTATTTTCCACTTACGGCTAGAATTAACGCGTATGTTTATGCAAATTGTACGTGCTAACGTTTAAGTATTTAAGTTGGAGTTTTTTTCCAAGAGCAGAGTAGAAGGAGAGAGAGTGAGGCGTTTTGCCACGAGAATTCACGCGAGCTTGCCATCAGTTCTGTCCGCCTTAAAGGCCAGAGGTTTTAGTCCTCTCGAAAGCTAAAGACGTATTGCAGTTTTCCGCAGTTTGCGTACTACATACGTAATAATTTAAAAGGCCAGTCTTAGTGTTAGTCATCTGTGTAAAATATTAAAAGTTAGCTCTTATTTAAATTTTAGTTAGTTAGTAGTCTTATATTTTTACGTTCAGACCACAAGTGGTTGGTCTTTGCATTCCGAAGTGCGAGAACGACTGTGATATCGTGGAAAATAAAGGGTAATTTAACCCTTCTCATTTTGTCGTCTTTGCTACACTTTATAGGACACAGTTTGCAGTCAAACTCACTGTCCAATCAGGTCACGTCATGTTCGCCAAGCAGATAAAAAGAAATACCAGTCCTGATAATACTAGAAAAATTTATGCTCAAATTTATGCTCATTTAGTCCCACATGCTGTTCCATGTGTATGATACTACAGCCAAGAACGTTTCCTGTATAGAGTTTTAAAACTATCGTAAATCTATATTTTCATGGAGGGTGAATGAAAGAAACGAAAATATTCTTCATTGTGTCTGACGCTAAAGGGGTAAGAATGTCTCCTGTGTAGATTTTTAAAACTGTATATACATATTGAGTTTGAATGAATGAAATGAAAACTACCTTTTGAATTTCCTTTTTTATGTCTCAGTTCATATCTTCGTCATTGGCAAAAAGTGTTTTTTAATTCATAAAAGCATAGCGAAATCTTGCATATTTGCATAAGACAGTCATAAAATTTAAACTGATAACAATAAAAATAATAATAGATGTATTCTCGCTTCCTGTCGCACTTTATCTTACAGTTAGCATTAACCGTACAAAATAAAGTAAGGTAAAAATATGTTAAATAAACTAGAGACGCAACATGTTAATATTGTTTCATAAAAAAAAATACTCCAACAGCCATTTTTTTTAAATATTCATTTTCGTTAAAGAAAAAAAATTGTGATAAATAATTAGTAACAACTATTTTAAAAAGTACGACTTGACAGCTATATTTAGTATTTTGTATTGAAAAATCCTTTATTGTATTTAAGATTTTTCTCTTATTAAGAAATGTTTACGAATCTCTGTAAAGAAGATTAGAAATTAAATTCCTGAGCAATATATCTTACTTTTAAACATAACATGCATATATAACACGTATATATTCAATCACAGGTATACAGTATCCCAAGTTAAAGATTTTGGAACATGGATTTTAAACGGAAGAATATCACTCGCTATTAAAAGACTATTCATATCACAACTACTTTCATTTGCTATACTCAAGTTCTGCTATAGTGATGCAGCGAAACGTTCTTTGTTGCACTTGTGATTATTTTTACAGTTATGACAGGTCCTGCTGCTTTACATATTATCCACGATATAAAAATACATTTTTCCAAAGAGGTAAACATGCAATTTCAATATGTAATTTTTATTTTTTCACAGGTACTTCAATCAATGCTTTGAATGTCCTCAAATAACCTCGAAAATGATTATGCATCCCAGAAAACACAGCGAAAAAAACTCTCTCTGCACGATAATTAATTGAAACCGCTCATCAGGATAACGAGGAACTATTCACTAATGATCATCAATAAAAAGAGAATGTTTTAATCAGCTTCAGTGAGAGATAGTAACGGAGAGATCGTTAAAAACAAATTAATTTTATAGTAATTGAAAATTTATTGTTTTTTTTGTTAAATCTTTGCAGCGACATCAAATAAGCGTTGCATTATTTTTTGGTAAATATCAATTAAGCTCCTAAATTCCTATCAAATATCATCACAAAGAGAATTCAAAGTAAATTGAACTAATAAACTTATTTCTAGTTCTGAACGCTGAAATTCGATTTGGCAAGTGTTTAGAAATTAAACGGTTAAAATTTAGTTTATTTCTTGTTTTGAAAAGAAAAACTTATGGTATGTTTTGGATTAATAAATGGTTTTAATATTTTTTAAATAAAATATATACTGAAAATTTCTTGCTCAGGAACTTCATATTTTGAAACAAAATAAAGCGTTTTCAGAAATTTAGCTTCGTAATTCCAATTGCAATTATCGTTCATTTTATGTCGCTCTTTAGTTAATGATTTTTAATTTAGTTGTGATAATTCGATAATTATTTGATATAAAAATATCGATATTTTTACTGAAGTTAATCAAAATAGTTTCAGCTTCTTAAGAAGGAACACCCCGAAAATGTTTAAAATCTATAATGATAACAATTAAGTTTATTAATTTTTATATTTATGCTTTACAATATTTGCAAGTAATTAACATTCTAATATTAAACTGAATTCATATCATCTAAGCGGTAAAGAGTTTGCTCCCTAGACTCTAAAGTTCCCAAGTAGGTCATGATAATGAGATTATTTTCTTGGTGACATTTCCAAATGTCTCTGTTATTTTGTACCTGGACTCTTTACTTACCAATGCATTTACTTTAATGGTTTGAACAGATTTTAAGACGTACACAGACGTTTTAAGATAAAGGTACTATGGCAAATATAGTTTAACGTACCTATACAGTGAAATAGGTTAAAGTGCTAGGAATAAGAAATAATAAAAGCTGAATAAACGCACAATAAAAGGAAGCATATGGAAATAGAAATGTATTAACTAATATCCTTGTGTTAATAAAGAAATAATGCCTAAAATCAAAGTTTTAATCTATGCTCATATCAAAAACTAAAGAAATGAAAGAGGTAATGTAAGTTCCTGCTTAATAATCCTGAATTAATATTTGTTCTTTAATGGAATTTGTATGAAAAAGATCATGCGCAAAATGCAGCACTCAGATAAATGTTCTACTAACATAAGCTCTTATGCTACGCAAACGTTCAAATCTGAGAAAAAAGCGCAAAGACATTACTCGAGGTAGACCAGACAACAAATTGACGGTTTCAAGAAAATAGAATAAGTATTGAGAAGTATACAGATACTCGGAAATCATTCAGTAGTTAAAACTTAATTAGTTAAGTTATAAAGTATTTCTCCCGCCTTCTTCGCATGCCTTCGTGGTGTAGTGGTCAACATACTCGACGCATAACCGAAAGGTCCATGGTTCGATTCCCGGCGAAGCGTTGCTCATTTTTCATCTCTCCTGCATCTAAATAACCTAATGACTCTATAAAGTTAATTCAGTAGTTAAAACTAAGGTTAGTTAATCATTCAGTAGTTAAGGTGAATGTTTGTGCCAGACGAAGAGTGAAGATAGTAAGAATGTTGCTGAAGACAACAGCTGAATAACAGCCATTTTAGCCAAAAGGAAAAGACTAAAAAGCAAATGTTCCCCGGATTATTCTGTGAATAAGCCAAAGTGTGTCTTTTGTTTTCCTGTTTAGAGCTTGAATTAAACTATTGTATTAGAAACGAAAAATTCTAATACTTTTGTCATATATAGATCAAAATTTAGTACGATATTTTCGATATATTAAACGATAAACGAATTAAAAAGATGTTCTATAATAAGTATCAATGAAACATCGTATTTTGGGAGCGATGGTATTTGTGTAACTATTTATAAACGCAAATAAATTAATATTTTTTCCATGGTGGAAATTTGAGTGGCTGCAGATACACAAATTAATTCCCTCAACGAAATCTGAAACTTTGCAGGAAAACAATTCATACTCAGCTTAAGATCATGTATGTATTGAAAGTTGTCGTTTTTAAGGCTATTTAGCTACCTTTTCCCAAGATTTCTTTAAAAGAATATGCCATGTCAAATCAACAAAATCATCGGCTAATTGTAGAACATTCAGTCGAATATATCAATAATTAAGCGACCATCGTATTTACTAATGAGAATTGTTTTCTTTATTTCAGAGCTCACATTAAAAACTTTGTATATTAAAAGATCAAAATAAATCTTAAAACATACTTAGCGTCATAGCAAAAAATTCACATATGTAGGTTTTACACTGGATGCCTATTTTTAGAGCATACGTTCTGAAATGATGGTAGCATAAATTACAGAATTAACTTCGGTGGAAAATACAGTAGTATAACAGTTAAGGAGGGGGCATATATGGATGATCTAGATAATATGACAGTAATAAAGGAAGGAAAGTTCAAAACTAGAAATGGGAACAAGCGGCAAATTATTAAAAACACTTCAGTCTCAACATAGAAGATGCATTTCTGACTTTCTCAAATCAAAGAAAGGTTTTAACTGTTTGAAGGAAATCAGTATTCCCATAACATGTGATTTAATTATAGCAACTATTTTATGTACATATACCTTCAGAATACAGCCATATTTTGCAATTCTACGCTTCCATAAGATTTAGGCCTTCATAAAGACTAGTGTAGTGGTTTTTCCACCCTTTATGAATACATGAATATGTACAAATACATGTGACTTTAATATGCATATTTTATTTTACATGCATAAAATTATATTGATATTAATAAAAGCTGATTTCCGATTGCGACTGTAGCGACTGTAATCAAGATATATTTAAAAAAACCAATGGAATAACTTATCAAATAAATTATAACTAGTTGTTGCAATTTCTCATATCCAGGTATTTGATAAAAATTATAGTTATTTCGTTATGCAATGAATTAATGTTGGAAAACATTGTACATACCACTGTTAATGAACGCTTGTTAATAACTTCATCATTTAAGTAATGTCAACAGTAACGCTAATTTTTCCCTGGAAAAAAATTTCATTTAAGCTTTTCTAACCTCATCGATATTATTTTTTAAATTTTGGAAAACTCTCTATTTCCCTTTCATACTTGAGCTTCCTGATTAATAGCTTCACTCTGACTCCAGGCTGTTGTTTTTATCTTTTTCTTTGGGAACCAATTTATTTGAGGAAGGGAGGGTAATAATGTAAAGCGGAAATTAAGTAAAACCGAGCACTCCAAGCATCTGTATTTCTTTCAAACTACCTAGAGATATGTTTTTCTTAATTTTTTCAGAGCTCGGGTGTAAGAGAAAATATAACTTCGAGGAATCAATTTTACTTTTGGGAACTGTGTTCTGCGCTGTTTTTTGGAACATCATGTCTTAAAAAATATTTTTTTAATGTTTCAGCTTATTATACATTATTATTTTACTTGGAACATGCATTTTTTACATCGTATTAATTATTCATGATGACATATCTAGTTTTCCATAATAGAAAATAATTGTAGTAGAAAAATAGCATTACTTAATGCAAATGTTATATGCGATTTTGCAAAAACAAATTGTTCTAAAAGAAGTAGTAGCAAGTAGAAGCTTAACTCTACTTTCTTTTCTTTAATTCTACAACCGACATTTTTAGCAGGCTAAGCATATATGCGGATTTCACAGTTGGAGGGCTTATTAAAAACGCTTCACAAAGCAGTAATTGTCACTACAAGAAAGACAACTCTGCTTCGAATCCAGTTAGGAATAAGCAAAATTACTATGTAAGGTTACTATTATTATATAAGTTAAACAGTTATTATAATTTAAATTTTTACTGCTATTTGTTCTTTCCATTTTTCTACCAGAATGCAAATTAGTTTGAGAATATTTAAGCTGAGGTTTTTCGGATTGCGAGACAAAGCGTGTTTCTGCCTGTCGAATCCACATTTCTATATTTCACTATCTGTACTAAGACTGTCATTCCTTAGCGTTGCATTATAGTTGCCGATATTAAAATTGTTTCGTCGGTTAGAGGTTTGAATCAACTTCGCGTTAGTTAAATTGCCAGCTATATTTAGTATAAAGTGGTTAATAGTCTTTAACCACTAAATTTAAATTTTGAAATTTACTATTACTTTAAGTTACCCCGCCACAAGTGGTGGTTGAGCTTGTAAAGCACGAGAAGTGTGTTTTATATTTAAGTCTAACTTAATAAAAAAAGGTTTAAACAAACCTTTAACCTTTTATTATTTTATTTGCTTTTGAAAAGAACTATGGACGATTATGGAACTATGGAGAACTATAGAATCTTTTAAACAAATAAAACATATCCTATGGCCTATGATTTAAACATATCCTATGGCCAAAATCTCAATAATACGTATATCTGATATTATCTATCAAGAAGGCACGGCTTCTTGCCACATGTTTTTATGAAAGCAAAATTTCTATCACAGACACGAGCAGTTGTGAGGTAAGGAGAGATCTAAATTGTTATGTGCTTAGTTACAATCTGATAAAGGATCACCACATTAGACATCTATCAACAAACATACAAGCATTCAAAAAATATATTATAAAAGCAAGTGTCCAAAAAACAAAAAATGCAAAGTAATTCAGTACCTTCAGAACGTGGGTACAGAGCTCAGACCTCAGCTTAAAGCGTAGTTTCCACCCTATTTGCATAAAGCGTGAAACTGAAATCTCATTCTGGCAGGAAAGCGTAGGTAGGAAAAAGAGGGTGTAAAGGAAAGACTGTTTCCAAACTAAAAATTAACTGTTCGGAAAATAGAATAAAATCCGAAAAACACTTTTCTAATATTTTATTTCAAATTCCATCAAGAAGACCTTTGCATTAATTTTTAACTAGCCCTTCTTATCTAAACATTTGAAGCCGTTCTCAGATCTGCATTTTTATTTTCTATTAATTTTACTAAATTATTTACTTATTTACACTCTTACTATGCACTAATTTTACTAAACTTTATTCTAATTAACAATTAATTATCAAATACGTTCTTTTCAAAACCTTAACATATTAACATCGATTTTTCTTGCATTACCGATTTCTCCCCCCCCAAATCACAGGGTACCTCTTTTAATTATTAAGCTTTAATATTTATGAAATGGGATAGTTCCTTTTAGGAAATGAAATCGAAGCAATCGTTAATAAGGTATTTCTCCCGCCTTCTAAGCATGCTTTCGTTGTGTAGCGGTCAACATGCTCAGCGCGTATTCGAGAGGTCCGTTGTTCGAGTTCCGGCGAGGGTACTGCTCATTTTTCATGTCTCCTACTTCGAAATAACCTAATGCAGAGGTTCTTAACACCATGCCCGCGGGCGCCTATATGCCAGCGAAGCTATTTTTGCGCGCCCGCGACTGTCCGCTATACATATCAATATCAACCGTGGCCAGCCCGCGGACGGCCACGATTTTTTGTGTGGCCGCGGGATTCATTATACTTTTAGCAATAAAATATAAACCGTAAAATTATTGTACTGGCAACACTGTTTTGTTACCACTAGTACTGGTAATATTTTTTTGTCTTATCAGTTGTTATTGTCGTTGAAGACCCTGACGTTGAATCTGTTGCACATTAAGAATTTTCTTAGCGATTTAACTTTTAAAACTGTTTAATTTTTATTTTAGGTTTCTCACCCTAAAATATGTTCCTCCAGCAGAATGCAACGAATGCATCATTTCAAAAGCGATTGGGAAGAAGACTACAGTTTTATCCAGACAAAGGACAAGTGCTTTTGTTTAATTTGCAATAGTACTGTATCAGGTTTGAAGAAACATAACCTCGAATGCCATTTCAAGACTAATCACAAGATTTTCGACGTTGAGTATCCGCCTAAAACAGAGTTCAGAAAAAGGAAAATTAATCAACTTTAATCAAGACTATCTGCTCAGCAAGCGGTTTTTACGAATCGTGCAAATAAAAATAAAAATGCCGCAATCGCTTCTTTCAAGATGAAACCATTTCTAACACATTTGTTGGCAAAAAGTAAAAAACTTTTCTCAGACAGCGAATCAATCAAGAAAGCATTTCTAACGGGAGCTGATGCGTTGTTTGAAGGATTTTCTAATAAGCAAAAAATTATTACAGCAATACAAGATGTGCAGTTATCTAATTGATACAGCTACTAAGAGAATACAAATGCTATCAAATAATATACAAAGTCAATTGAACGGTGATATTCAAAATGTGAATGGTTTTCACTTCAGTTAGACGAGTTGACAGATTTATCTGATACAGCGCAATTGGCAGTATACATAAGGATGGTTTTTAGTAATTTTAATGTAAAAGAAGAACTACTAAAATTACTACCAATGCATGGGTAAACAAGAGGAGAAGATATTTTTAATATCTTTAAAAATTATACTGAGGAAATTAATATGCCTTTACGAAAGGTAACAGCAATAATTACTAATGGGGCTCCATCAATGGTGGGTTGCGAGAATGGATTCATATCTCGTTGCAAAAGACACGAATCTTTCACGTTCTTCATGAATTATCATTGCATTATTCACCAAGAAGCATTATGTGCTAAAATATTATTCTTTGAGCATGTCATGAATTTAGTTATAAAAATAATCAACAAAATTCAAACAAATCCTTTGTCATACAGAATCTATAAATCAATCGTAGAAGAGGACAATTCTTTAAAATCTGACCTTATTTTACACACAGACATAAGATGATTAAGTAGAGGTAAAGCTCTCGCCCGATTTTCTGAACGTCTAGAAGTGATTAAAAATATTTCATTTCGAAAGATGAATTAGAGGACTTTCTCTGGTTGACGGATTTGACATTTTTAACTGATATTTGTGAAAAATTGAATATTTTAAGCCTTCAACTTCAGGGAAAAAATAAAGATATAGTGGAAATGGTTTCTGCAATTAATCGTTTTAAATCAAAACTACAATTCTGGAAAGAAAATTTATCAAAAAGGTCTCTCGATCATTTTCCACGAATGAAAAAAGTCATCGGTGTAAATTCGTTTGACCCAAATTTATTTATTGGTCACCTTCAGAAGCTTTTGGAACAATTCGAAAATAGATTCCAGCAATTTTTGATTATTGCGGCAGTGGCCTCATTTTTTGTAAACCCATTCAATTCTCAAATTAATATTTCTGAAGTTGCAAATTCCATGGGAAAATTATTCAGGAAGAAGCATCTTTAATTGAAGATGAGATTTTAAATATTCGGATTGGTATTGTATTAAAATCGTGCGGACCTAATGAAAATATTTAGAATCTAGTCGAAGATAAAAAATACCACCTTTTGAAAAAAGGAGCTTACAAATTAAAATCCCGTTTCGGTTGCACATATTTATGTGAATCGTTGTTTTCAACAATGAACACAATTAAATCAAGAATCAGATCTCCACTTAACGACAGCAATCTCGAAGATGCTATAAGGTTGGGCATATCATCTTATACGCCTGATTTGTACGACAGAAAAATAGTGGATAATATGCAATGCCAAAAATTAAATATAACTATTTTGAATTTTTTTACTTTTTTAGTGTAGGATATTGTTTATGATTGCAATAAAATAAAAAAAATATTAAGAATTGTTATACTTTTTTTTAACTGCGCCCGCCAGCAATTTTCGGTTTGTCAGATGTTCGCAGACGGGGAATAAGGTTAAAAACTCCTGACCTAATATCTCTGCATGTTAAATTCTTAAATGACATAAATGATTATTTTTAATCTTGCCCCAAAATTATCTTGAGACTGAGGTACATTAAATTTGATGAAGAAGCCAACAGGCTTGGATTTCATACGTAAATTTTGGCTTTTCGATACGAAGACATTAACAAACAAATCTGATGCGAACACCACATGACTTCCTTCTATGGCCTATTATGTTATATATATTTTTTGCTTCATTTCATTTAAAATTATTTCCTCTAGTTTCATTAGAAATACATTTCTCATTCAATTAATTCAGTTTTAACTTCGCAACAAAGCAAAATTACACAAAAGCACAAAACATCTTCATTAAAAATTGTAAAATGCAGGAAAACATAAAACACCAAATACTGTTAATACAGTGAAGAAAGCAATTTTTACAATTAAAACTAAAGTTTTTACACAAAAACAGCAATTCGGCCAGCGGGCAAGAAGGCAGATATTTCGGTACACAAAACTGAAAAATTACTTTGGGTTCCACTCGGCAAAAAGACACTGAAGGTGCAGAAACAGACGTAATTCACTGTTCTACTGAGTTTCAAATGTAAACAAATGACTCTTTGTTAGGCTTAACTCTCCATTAAGCTTTTAAACTGTTAATAATTCTACAACTATTCCATGCAGATTAACAAAAGGCATAAAAACCGTAACCGGAAATATAAATACCACATAATTCAGTCACTTTAAAGGAAAAAATGCACAATTTACTAACATATAAGAATATAAAAACTAAGCTCATTGAGCCAGGTAACAGAATGGGATATATATATATATATATACATATTTACATGCCACTGATGCAGCCGATTGCAACGAAAAATTGAGGTAAACAGCTACATATTATCGCAGTCCAATATACAAATTTCCAACGTTGAAACGGCTACTCGTTCTTGAGTTATGCGAGATACATACATACGTACGTAGGTACGGCAAGAAAAAAATTTCTTTTGGATCTATTTCGAGACCAGTTGAAATATGATACCTGAAACTTTTCGCTATTACAATACTTCCTTTACTTCGTAAAAGGAAGTAAAAAATCTGATGCTGACCTCACATGACTTCCTTGTATGCCAAAATAAATTATACGCATTTTTTGCTGCATTTCATTTAAACTTAATTCCTCGAATTTCATTACAGATTTATTTCTCATTCAGTTCTTACTTCGCGAAAGGCAAAAATACATAAAACCTCAAAATAGTTTCATAAAAATTGAAAAATTTAGAAAAACATAAAACATGAAATATAGTTAAAACAATTAAGAAAACAATTTTGATAATTAAAATTTAAAGTATGTACGCAAAAACAAGCAGTTCGGCCAGCGACCAAACAGGAAAATTTTTCAGTGTACAAAACTGAAAGTTTACTTTTAATCCCACTTCGCAAAATGACACTGAAGATGCAGAAACTGACTTAATTCACTATTCTGCTAAGTTTAAAAGTAAACAAATATGGCTGCTAAGTTAGGTTTAGCCGCACTTAAGCAACATATAAATTATTGATAATTCTACAAATGTTACACGTTGTTGTTGCTAATGCTCACTTGTCTGACCTATAGTCAGCCGAAGCCTACGAAATTCCTTGTAGCAAGGAGCGCAAGTTTTGGCCTACCGTTGGCAACAACCTTGAGCACCTTATAGGTGACAGTGCGATTTCGCTCAGTTCTGCCCCTCCCCCATTTTGATCGAAAGCGCCCTGGGGGACACGCCTAAGTGTCTCCCACCCCTTCGTCCCCAATCACCGGCCTCTCGAGAGGACTTCCGGCTAACCGTATATTTAGAGTGCCCCCATGCCGCACGGACACTATATATTTACAAACATCCATGCCTTCTCCGAGATTCGAACTCGGGCCCTTCGGCGTGGTAGTCAGTGACGTTAACCACTATACAGGTTGGGCGGCACTATTGCATGTAGATTAATTAAAGGCATAAAAAACTTAACCGGAGCATAAAAACAACATGATTCACTCATTATTTGCTCGCAAACGATCTCGGCTTCGCTAAGAACTTGCGGAGTCTTTATTATATAAAATAAACGCAAGCTTCAGTCATCTGATTTTTCCAGCAAGAATTAAACAGGTGAAGAATTCTCTAAGGGCTGGATGGGTAAGATGTATTTATAGTACACTCACTCCATGTAGTTTCTTCAGTGAGACAACAATATGGCTATAAAAGCAACTTAACCCCTCATGTTCCTGGAGCTGGTTACAATTGTTAATTGCATGGTTAATTGCTATACATTCTTTAAGTCTGTTACTATCTATTTTATAAATTCTGTATCAGAATTAGTCAGGATGAAAGACCAGGATTCTTCACTTTACCGATAACGCTTTTCGTAACTAAACAGAATTCGAATAATGTATAATATTGTTACGAAAAATTCGGCGGTTCACCCGTCTACAGGAGAAAATGAAGGCGGAGGAAATGAGAGCTTTGATGGACATGTTAGCAGCTCTGAAAGCCGACATGTTAGCAGCTCTGAAAGCCGGACAAGACGAGATAATAGCCGGATATGATGAGATAAAAGCCGTCATAAAAGGAGATGCTGAAACCACGAAAGTGGCATCTGAAGAATCAGGTGATGAAGAAATGAAGGAAGTAGCTGGTAGAGTATCTGAGAAAGATCCAGAAATTATGGATGAAACATCCAACAGGATGAAAGAAAAAGAACGAAAACATGAAGAAATAAAAGACGGGAGCGAAGATTTTGATGCTCACGTGCCTGAAGTAGAGACAGAAGAAAGTGAAAATGCGGCTGTCAAGATCATAGAAACTGATAATGAAGTTACGAAGTCGCGGTTAGCAAGCATCGGACGATCTGATGAGATGCGTTCACATGTTCATGTGATGCTGAGATGGAAGAAGCTGATGTACAACTTACGCGGAGTGCTCCAGCATTGCAAGAAAATTTACCCATTTCGCAATCCATATGTGTGTCTTATAATGAAGATTGTGTAGACATGGACTCGATTCTAAACCTGGATACTTCTGCTTGTAAAGGATCGGATTCTATTCATGGTCCTGGTGTAAACATCGGAACTCGCTTTCAGGAAATAGAGGTAAATAAGCATGTACCTTCTGCTGTGAGTATCGAGGTGAACTGTACAGACGGTGCGAATAAACTACAGAGTGGTGAACGAACTGTTTCAGATCTTCCTGTGCAAGAAAAGTCTGAAATGACTGAATCTTCAGACTGTGATATGAAAAACAGAAATATATCTGAGAACTGCCGTGGAAAAGTATTTGACCCGGGTATAACTTAGTGAAAAGCCTAAGACTAAAATCCATTCTGAACTTTAATAGTATAGTTTAAAATTGTTATGTGTTTAACTTGTGTATATAATTTGTATATAATGTAAATATTTGTTTCTTTAGTTATGTTATTTGTTTGTTTTATTACCTTTTGTATGTATCGAATTATGCTTCTGATCAAGGATTGTACTGCCCGGGACGTGCAGTCCTTGGGAGGGGGCAGTGTTACGAAAAATTCGGCGGTTGCGCCTGTATGTAAGCTTTCCGGCATAGCACTAGGGTTGCCATAAAATAGTGTATGGTAGGGTTGCCAGATTGGCGACTTTATCGCCCATTTGGCGACCAAATTGGCGATATCCCATGGTCCAATCGGGAAGCTTCTAGAATAACTTCCTGTCGAGATATTTCTCGAAACGTGTGGAACTTTAAGAAAAGCTATTTAAACCCTTGCGTTTCGGAGAGCAGTTGTTGCGAAGTTAGTTGCGAGTAGATTGTGAAGTAGTGTGAACGTTGTGATTATTGTGAGAATAGCTGCTAAGCTACGCGAGAGTTTTGTGAACGGAAAGCAATCGAGATAGTGCTTTGCCGTGAAGCTATCTTTACAGTATAGCTTGACAGTGTATTGGTGATTGTTCCACTGTGTTTATTAGAAGTTTAGTGTTGCCGTGAAGCTACCTGTACAGTTACAGCCTGGAGCTGTGTTGCTGATTGTTTCAGCGTATTTATTGTAGATTTTCGACGCTTTTAAAGGCAATTTTGGAACTGTGCTGTAAATAGTGATTCCTGTAAATAAATTGTGCTTTTTACTGTTCTGCATCGTGTTTTCATCGGATACTCTCAAATCTACGAACCCGTAAAAACGCAACAATATGAAAGACTAGTGACGTTAACTTTAATCTAGCATCTCTTAACATAATTTATCAAAGATGAGACATTGCGTCAATCATGTAAGAAAATAATTAGTTTCGTAGGATAATTAATTAAGAAGAAGGAAGTTTCCACCGGAAGTAATAACAGAGTTTTGCACTTTATAAATACCGAAGATATTTTAAGACATATAATTAAACAAAATATCACGTGGTCTGCAAGCTGAAAGGGGAAGGTAATAACATCTGACGGCTGTATAAAGACGAGTAATAAAAACAAATGGTGCTTGTAGAGATAACGAAAAAGTAAATTTTGCATAAACCACTCCAGACACAAAATAAAAATTCCGAAGCATTAAAGATTTCTTATAAAAACTGGATATATGGTACATAAAATTTGCATTTCGTAATCTTGTTAAGCTTTCATAAGTAGATGCGGAAGTAGAATAATTAACTCTTAATGAATGTACCTAGCACACTAAATAAATTTTAAAAACATTTACCTCTTGATTATACTAAGAAAGATGCAAAATGGAATAAAAAAATTACAAGAATGACACTTTCTGCCGTAGTTTTCAGATAACATACGACTAGAAATGTATCTAAATAGGATAATTCTCAGAGTGTTGCATCCAATAGGGTTTGTAACTAAAATAAAGCTGCAACTTGAATTTGGAAAAGGAACATTTCAGAATTTATATAAAAAAATCTACCTTTTTTTGACATAGCAGGTCTAAAGCAATATCGTTTGGAAAAAACATTAAATTTTAAATTTTCTAAATAGAGAAAAGACATTTGATTTTCACAAATCTCGCGAAAAATTTGAAATATCGAATTATAGAGGTCATTTTTTTGCCATTGGAGTTTTTTGAATTTTAACTTAAAATATCATTTTACACTTTAACTAAATTTTTCAAGAGATTATTTTATTGCTAGCAAAAAAAGGATGCAATTTTGGCACTTTTAATGAACTTGGATTATGAGTATCTTCTCGTCGTTGCCATAAGTTCTATACTATATGTATTTTCTATGCTATATGTATAATATTAACTTTCTGGAGAGAATTTAGCGCTCGATGTATAGTGTACATCTATCCATGTATAGTGTGTTCTTTGAAACTTTATGTATTGTTACATGTGCATTGTTTATACAACCACATTCATTGTCAGTTTCATATATTTGTTAAAACATAAATGTCATGTATAGTTTATTCTTGAATGTCGCTGTAGGCTGTATTTAAATATGAAAAAGATTCTAGAAAAAAGTAAAACGTGTGAACTATTAGTGAAATACTTTCGAGAAGTAGTTCAGAATTTTTAGAGCTTCCTTTATACGTTTCTTACGCAGACGACTTTCACATCTGTACGTCATTTAATATAGGCTTCAATTAATTCTTATTCATGTTAAGAGTAAAATAGTTCATTAACATGACGCATAACTTATACGTTGTTTTACTTCTGGTTCATTCATTTATGTTTCGTTTTTCGTAGACTAAATATTTTCTTTAAAAGTAATTTCCTTCTTTTTTGGTAGCTATTGGGAAACCATATGAGTAGACGGATGAGGAAGTGGGTGTGGGATTTCGCAAATTTGTACGGAAGTTGAAATCTGGTGAATGGATGGAAAGGGGGATGCTTGAAGGAATAGAAGACAATAAATTTGCCGATCAAAATTATTTGGTGATAACAGAAAATTCATCATTTTGTCATTTGCTAAACATGTTCTAACTTGACTGCTTTTGTTGAGTTTTTATTTAAATCTAACTCGTTGTTAAAAATGTCTGGAAAGTTAAAAGTGTTTTTAACTCAGGGAAAGTGAAACTGAAGTTTAAATGAAAATTATTGAGAAGAATACGGGATCAGCAAAGATAAGATTAACGTTTAAACTCTGGAAACAATTGTTTCGAAGAATAACAATCGAAGAACAATAGAAGAACGAACCGCAATTTGAAAAAATCCGTTAAAAGAAATTGCGTGTTCAAGGCGAAATATTCTCCAAAGCTCAGTACCTTTCGTTGAAATTGTTCACTCTGCGATGGATCATATATTTCAGTGAATTAGCCTGCGCTAATGTAGGAAAGTGAGTAAAAGAGCACTGCAACTAAATGAGAATAGCGTATGTTATTTTTCATTTGGCTATTTAAGTTTAAATTACACTGCGGAAATATTTGTTTGTCATTTGTGAAAAATCTAAAGCTATCCCAGATGAATTCGAGGAAGACTGGTTCAAGAACTCATCCAAGGAAATGGGCAGACTTTTCAAACATTGACAAAACCAACCTGGGCTTAATTTGTTTGCATGAAGCAATGAAAATAACGATGGTCTCACTATTTTATTCTATGCAAACGGCAAAGGTAATGGTAAGGTTATAAGAAAGTAACAGAAACCAAGATCTTTCAAAAGTGTTCAAACTTTACCTTCATGCAATGGATGAAGAGAAGTGCATGAATGACAGCAGACATTTTTGCAGAAAGACGCAAGAAAGTAGAGAAAATTATCATAACACAAAACTGCAAACTTTTGCTTTTCGTCTATAAATGTGCAGCCTATTCGCAACCGAAAAGCTTGGTGAAATATCTAACCATTGTTGCAGTCTAACAGCTGAGTCGACTGAAGTCTTCAGAACTTGGCATAATCAAGCATTATAAAAAGTTTTATAGGAAGAAAGTAATTCAAATTGCCTTTCAAAATATTACTGCAGGCAATAGCCAGGGAAAGCTACTCCCATTTGAGGCTACGCATATTATTCTATTTGGACTCAAGTAAGATCAGAAAATGGTTTCATCAATGGAGAGTTTTGAATCAAGAACCAGCTAAAATGAGTTGACAGTGAAAATGATGATGAAATTGTAGTTGCAGACTAAGAGGCTTAAATTCTCGATACTGCTGTCGAGGGATATGTAAACTGTGTTGCTAAGTTAATGACATCAAAATTGTGTGCAACTGGAGAACTGACTGAAACAAGATACCTAAAATGAATATTTAAGAAGAGAAGATGAAAAAGGGGTAGAATTAATTATACCATTTTTTCAGCATTCAACGGGTTGCATTGTACTGATGTACTAAGAAATGTTTGCTTTCTTTTTTTACCATATTAGTGAGAAAACATTTCAAAAACTGAATTAGATTATTGCTATGCTTAAGGCTCAAAATCAAAGAGATTGTCATATAAAAAATATTCCATATCTACGTCGAAATCTTAATGGAAAAAAATGTGATTTTCTCAAAATCAGCAATTGAAATAAAGAACGGTAATTCCCTTTATCATGTTAAATGCTATAAAATTTGAATTTATGCTTTTTAAAGGAAAAATTTTACCTTTTGTAAAATGTAGATAATGCTTACAATAAATAATTTACTTTCAGATGTGTAAAATTAAGCGTTTGTAATAACAACAATATTGTAGAAATAGTAAAACTTTACACAGCTCAAATAATCGTATAGCGGCTTAAACTAAAACATCTTCTAAGATATTTATGTAATAAATTCAAATAACATATTTAGCATAATGTTATTTATATAATTTCGTAAACTTAAATACCCATTTCACATTTAACGTCTTGTTTTTATGGTCCTTTGAAAGATATAAATAAAAACAAGACGTTAAATGTGAATATATAAAACTATTTTGTATTTCTGTCAAATTATGTTGAAAAAAAGACTTCAAGATCAAATGTTTTAATTATGAAATTTACCAACAAAAAAAGTGCAAATCTGAATTATATTTTAATTAAAAAGTTTTAATACCAAATAGAAATTTTTTTCCCTATTGTTCTTATATAAAAAATTCGAGAGGTTTGAGATCTGTTTTGGATTCGGATACAGATTCTAAAAAATATAGGATAGATTACATTTCTTCTTTAAATACTTGTCGCAGATATCCTAAAATCATGTTAAGAGCAACATATTTACAAGTTTAATAGAAAGGTTTAATAAGAATTGAATTATAACTTCTAACATAATAACTCTGATATATGTATTCCACTGCATATCGATTACCTCTCCCTTCCTGCAACAATAAAACATCGAAAAGCAACCATATGATAGCATGTATATGAAAATAGCACAGCATTCAAATCTGCGATTAAAGCGTAATGTTGGTGATAAATTCTTAGTGAAATATTGTTAGCATTTATTTTACGCAGTCACATAAAATATGACTATAACTATGGTATAAGAATAATAAATAAACGAAAATAAAATTGATAATAATTCTGAGATTTATTATACTTTGGCACTTTCGTACACAAACCAAAAATGCTAAATAATTTGAAGTCAGTAGAACTTTCATGCAACAAAATATTTGGAATTTTATCGAGAGGAATCTAGTGTCCTAATTGGGTAATATTAGCTAAAATGTCTTATAGATCCAAGAAGGCTGACAATCGTTCCGTTTCAGACAGTATAACAGTCTTAAGAAGTTTTTAAATAACTCTTTCGTTTTTAAGCTTGAGTTGAACAGAAAGCACAACTTCTGTGTACATTCAAACCTTCGCCACATGTGAGGAGTAAAACGACATACATTTGAATTTACAAATTGAAATTATCGTAGCCATAGACTACACAACTGTGGCCTAATTAAGCTGGCTCAAAATTGAAATGGCGTGTTTCAAAGTCGGTTAGCAAACGGCTGAAAGCTTGGATATTAACTGGTAGAGTTGGGCGGTAGAAGATAAACGTTGCAGGCGTTCGCTGCCAAAAAGTCCATATGCAAAACATTCAAAAACCTCGCATTAATACTCTTTAACTCATTTTCTTTCTGGCGAGGAATAATGGAAAGGATCTAATGTGTATGAGTGTCCAGTTTTCCTATCACTATTCCAACAGGACGGGCTAATGCACTTAGGAACTAAAATGTATCTTACGAAGAAAAAGTCTGCTTCTGTTTTTAAGTACGTACCGCACTCAGATATTCATTCCAGTTTGCTGATTTTGTATGATATTTTATAATGTGACCAGATTTATGGGACACTTTGTGTGTACATGTAATTGCATGAATCATATACAGAAGAACAAAACCTTTTGCGAAGCTTCTTAAGACTAATTTTAAATACAGCTGAAAAAAATAAAGTGTGTTTATCAAGTTAACAAAATAATGTTACTGCATATTGCACAAAATTAACGAAAAATGCTTAAATATTTATATTTCCATGAATCTTGTGTAAGTTAAATAAAATATAAGGCAATAATATTTTACTATTTGTGCTCTTTGAGGGTGCTTTAATTCAAGAACGTTGCTCTTAATAGCTGGAGAAAAACTGCGCTGTAATTAGCTTACAGGGAGTTTATAAATGAATTAAGCTGTTTTAATCATTAATAATAAATCGATAACCCGCAGTAAAACTTAAACCGTAAGCACTGGCAACTCTTCAAGTTTCTCATGCGCTATCTGCTGTCTGCTTGTCACGCTTACGGCGCAGTCGCAGCGCCAGTTTCCAAGATGGCGCCACGACAGGCAAATGCTATCTGTATGTTCCGTTTTGAGGAGTCCAGATCTGTGGTTTCAGTGCAGCGTGAATTTCGCTCACGTTTTCTGTGTGATGTCCCATGAGGAATTGCACAGCCCATTTTTCTTTGAACAAGAAATTGTGATCGGGGACTCTTTCTAGACATGTTGGAAAACCTAGTTGTTATCCTAGCTAACACCAATTATCACGATAACATTTTCCAACTGGACAGTGCCCCGTCCCATTTTCACAGAAATGTTCGAGAGCTTCTTAATCGTGCTCTTCACCAAAGCTGGATTGAATGTGCTGCAATAGCAAACAACAGTCTTCTCCCCTGGTCACCTCGTTCAATGGATTTAACCCCATGCGATTTCTTTCTTTGGGGGTTTGTTAAAGACTGACTTTATTTACATCCAGTACTCGTTTTCCCGATGAGGAAGTTTTGACTGGATAAAGCATGCACTGCATACCGTCGCAGCGAATATGCTACACCGAGTATGGGAAGAATTTGATTACCGTGTAGATGTGTGTCGTGCGACCAAGGGTGCACACATTGAAAGATTACGATGAATGCATAAAAAAACTTGGACAGTTACCTTTGCTTACGCTGTAAGGTTTGCCCACATAAAGTAATACATCGATTTATTATTAATTTTTAAATCTGCATCACTCGTTCAACCTGTATAATAAGGTACAATTCACTCTGAAGATAAGATTAATAAAGTTAACTTGCTACATAATTCACTAGGCAAAAAGAATCACACAAATGCTGAAAAAATAACTGTTTCTAAACAGCCATTGTTTTCCGTCTCAAGAAGAGACAAAATTAAACTTGTAAAATGACACGAAGGCAACAGCAATAAAATTCTTTGACCTAAGTATCCAAGTTGATGGATGGCTTCAATGTAAACCTTTTATCACTTTCAATTGGTTTCACAAGGGGGCGTTACTTTTGATAAAATTCCGACCTGGATATGTGAAATGGATGCAGCAACTACAGTGACAGCTTGTCAGTAGAAATATTCGTCCCAAGAGCATACACAGAGAAGAGAAGAATTTCTTGAAGCAGTATATTCGCACAAGCATTTAAGGAAAAACAAGAAGGCTTCACTGAGATTTCAGAATTAAAGACACTTATATTCAAAAATTGCAATATGTTCAAAGTGCAATTTCGTCTGATGCTGCAAGACTGATTAAGGGATTCTCAATAATTTATGATAAATTATAAATGTGCTTGGGAATTATAAAAATGCTTGAGTAGTCTTGTTTTTAATGTAAGAAATTTCTCTAAATTTTTTTATGTTAAAACATCGTCAGCAGTTCCAGCAAATATTCCAGTTTACTTGATTTGACTTAATACATTAATGGATTGATAACTTTCTTTTCAACATCTTTATTTTACTCTAAAGAATAAAATTAGTTAAGTGCAGATGTTGTGCAAACTTCAGATATATATTTAAAGCTATATAATAGAAACCAGAGCTTGAGAATGAATTTTACGTGAAAACAATTTGAATACAACTAAATCTTCCTTAACAGTTCTTCATTTATAACATAAAAATACATATTTCGATTTGTTTGTAAACCAGGCAACTTTAATACAATACTAGAATTGAATTTTCGGTTTTAAATACTCCTCACTGGTGGCTCCATGGTTAGTGGTGAGTTCAGTAATTAATAATTATTAAATAGCTTAGCTTGAATTTTCATAGACTTTTAGTTACCTGGAAATACTTGAAGTTTGACACACTAATTTTTTAATTAACATTTTTTAACATTTTTTAATTAACACAAAATTTCATACCATTTAGACTTTACGCACTACCAGAATTTTTCCCATGTTGTCCTTTTTCATGGAACTTCGAATTCTAGTCGTTTGGTTTTTATTTTTTTATATCTGCTGCCACAAACACAACACAAAATTTAAAACACAAGAACTAAAACATCTGGCGTGACGACAGCGTCACCAATAGAGAAGGATAAAATACAGCACAAAACATTTCTGAAACTTAACAATCCTCTTTACAGCACAGTAGGATGATTAGCTATTAGCAATGTCAAAAATTAAATATGTAAAATACAAAACTAATAACAGACATATTTCACACTATGTTGTTCTTCTTGAAATAAAAGAATTCATGCTTTATTTCAGTAATAAAAAGCTACAGGAAATGTTATGGACTTAGATGCTTGCGATTGTTTTCATCTCATTTATACAGAGTAAGAAAATTATAGGCAACAAAATTAAATTAAAACTGTTAAATTCTTTAATACGGATTATAAAATGATTTGACTAAAGTTCTTATCAGTTTCATTGTATGCTTTTGAAGTTTATTAAGAAATAAGTCTCTTTTTTATGAAGAAATTTATTTTTCCGCTTCCTTGAAAGATCTAACAACAGCAGGCGATTTTTAATGAAGAGCTTTTAAACAAATTTTCACAAAATAACGCTGAAACATTTTGAGCCAGTTACACAAGTTTTATATTTTCATACTTTGAAGAATATTTTTAATGTCATTACCTTTAAAGAAATTCTTTTACTGCCTTTTAAAACGTAATTTAAGCTAGCAATACTTACGCGCTTTAATAATGCATTAAAAGCTTAGTTTTCGTTTTTCTCTTAGAGCATAACAAATTGTTCTCCTTAAGGAATATGAATTCAGACTTTCGCGGAAAGTCTCTTCCATCTCAAACGTATTCTGGCCAAGTGAAGTGAGTGGGGTTTCTTTGCTGTTTAGACATATTTAGTGTCACGTTACGATCTGAAACTAGGTAGAGATTCGAACCAGATCCATTACTCAGAGCATAGAAGTTGTCTTTTATTACCAAGCTGCATGGTTAGGCTAAGTTATTTAAATGGAACTTACGTATTAACGCAACCACCTAGGCGCAATTTGGAGATTTTACCTGTAGGTAAAAAGGGAAATGTTACTTATCGGGTGCAAGATGGTGGTTTTCGCGCATTTTTTTTTTTTTTTTTGAAAGATTTCCAGCCTATCGATACTCATCATAAGTCGTTAAATACTTTTATCGACATATGAAAAGAAAATATACTTTAGCAATTTAAAATTCAACTTTTAACTATTAAATAAGGATTATGTGATATATTAAAAACACTTATATTCTTCTTCAAACCTTTCCGTAATGACTGTTATGAGCATGTTTTCCGGAAGAATGGTTATGCGCATGGTCCAGAGTTTGGCCCATTTTGAAAATTTGGTGACTTCCACTAAGATGGTTGCGTTAATACATAAGTACCACTTTAAATTTGACTAAGCAATACGAGATATCTACCTAAAAGAGGAAATGTTATCATGAAGCACGTTTGGAGGGAAACTGCTTGAGTTTCTATCACACATGGGAAAAGTCACGGAAACCATCTATGCAGCCAGGTAATAACTACGCAGTTCTGTACTAATTTTCACGGAGAGCACCCTGGGAGGTTTTCTGAAGATTTCCCACCTTTCTTCTCGTAACCCCAACCTATCTAGAGGACTTCTGGCTCATCGTGTATTTTGACTGCCCTTGCCACTAGGAACACTATTCGCTTCTCCGAGATTTGAAACCGACCCATCGGTACGGCAAGTCAAAGTCACTAACTACTATATAGGTTGGTGGCCAACCATGTTGCCAGCCCGTTTGCCTGGCTTCGAACACAAGCAAGGTCAAACTATCCGCATTCAGCGGTTTTAACCACTCGACCATTGGTGGTGCTGAGATGTATGAGACCAGCAGCAAGTTCAAGGAATTTTATATAACATGAGGTTCGAGACGACTGACTGTGACTAAATTTGGATTTGACTTGATTGAACTGAAAATCATCTTAGAGGTGTCATCCTTGACAGCTTCTGAAATATTTTTCACAACCGTCATGCATTATTATTTTCAAGTAGAAAATAAAGTAATGATTAAATCAAAAATTCAAACACAATATAGAAACCCTTACTTATTTACTAATGTATAATGTTTAATATGATATTAAAAAATGAAAATTAAATTTTAGGCCGTATGCTAATAACCAGATACTAAGGAATTTGTAGTACATCACGATCGAGAAAATTGCCTAATGCATCATTTGGTATTTCAATTATATTACTGATGGGAAGAGACATTCAAATTGCCCACCTCTCTTCAGCCTGAGAAACGTAGCTAATTTCATTTTCTGGCAAATGATATCACATGTTAATACGCTGTTGTAGCTAAACTGGTTTCGAAGTATGCACTAATTTAATTTTTAATCCTTACATTCACAAGTGATAAACTATCACTGTGAGTTTCAGAACGTAATTAGTTGAGGGTCTCAGTTTATGCCGCAAGGTATTTAAATATTAACAAAGGCTTCATACACATGTGTTGTGTTAACAGTGGATTATATTTATACCAAAACTCTGTAAAACTGTATAGAATGTTATGTGGTAGTTTTAAAGGCTTTAAAAAGTAAATTTTTTTCTATTGAAATTAAATAATACAGCAGATTTTTATAGAATACAATCTAAGCATAATGTTTTTTTCTATTGAAATTAAATACTGCAACAGATTTTTATAGAATACAACAGGACCGGGACGAGCGTGAGGCAGGTGGGGCACTTGCCTCAGGTCAACAAATAGAAGGGCGCAAAATTAGCTATTCGATCAAAAATTCAGAAATTTATTTTTAAAACTTATGACTTTTAATTTCGGAATACATCAGTGAATATTAAAGGAATTTTGTGTTATAAACAATCCAGCTAAAAAAAGGAAAAGAAAAACTAATAGCGTTCATTTATTCTCAAAAGACATAAGCTTTCACAGTACTGTATGTAATATTTTCTAACATTAAAATTTGTTATTGAAAGTAGCTTTAAGGAACTAATTACACTTTGTGTAACGAATTGCGTAGGCTAAACTTTCATAGAAAACTCCCATTAGTTTGACCTAAGTTCTTTACTTAGTCATAACAAACTTACCGAAGTCCACTAACTGAACATAGACGGCGACATAACTGCTGAATTTTACCATTTCATAAACGCCTTCTGGAATAGCATCCGAAGAATAAACAAGGGTGATTGAAAATGAAATGTACCTTATTATTAGTTATTGCACGTACTTTTTCTTTTCTTTTTTCTTATATATGTATGTGATGTACCAAATGTAGTCGTAGCTCAAAGTATCAGACGTCAAGTTTAAAGAAAAAAACGGGATCCATTTATTAATTTCTATGAAAAACAGCAGTTACAAAAATCAGATTCCCGGAGTAAATAAAGAGAACAACTAATAACCTTTTGTATTGAAGTTTATTCCATCGTTACATTAATGAAAAGACCCCTCGATATTCCTTTGCGAGTCCTTTTATAATCTCTGGAAAGGCGGAGTTTCCAAGAAATGACGTCATTCAATCCAGTTCGCTTTAAATATTTCCAGAACATTCAATAACTGTACGTGTAGAAAAAGCGGGAAAATCAACTTGACTGCGGGGCTGTGGATTTAATTCAAACTTTCATTCAGTACTTTCAAATAAGAGATCGTCGCCATTAAAATGAAAAGAACATGCATTTAGAATTGTGACTGGGGAAAAAAATAAAAATAAAAAACGAAATTTAAGTTAGGGTTTTAAGTGTATTTTTGACTATGGAATTTTATTATTAGTCCAAAGGGATTTAGTCCCGAAGGACTATTACTTTCGTTTTGCGATTTTGCGTCGATTCACTCTGAATGCCCGTTTCACTTTTCAAATTGTTGCCACTAAATGTTATCGCTCTGCATTAAATTTTAAAAAATGAAAAATCTGCATAAATGTATGCATGTTTCTCGCATTGTGATAAAACCTAGAGCCATCGAATTTTGAATGACGTAATCCTACTGCGAATATGGGCATCTGGAAGCCCTAATTTTGAATTTGAAATTTGCTTTATTATCGATTTTATGTTTTGTAACATTTCAACGAATTTCTGATTAACAAACTAAATGATTTCAAAGCGAGCAATGGCAACACTGTACGGAAAAAGAAAAACATTTTTATCTCCAGCGCACGAGACTTACGGAAATTCTAAAGATATGTTCATTTTAAAATGATTTTGCGATATTGATTTTGAACTGAATTTTATGGTTTGAGTACGTAGTACATGATATTTAATAAAAAAAGGTAGCACACGAAACGTTAAAAAAACGCGCCTTTGGACGTAATTTAAAATCTGAAATCTTTCAGATTTTTTTTTTATTACATATATAATTATCCAATAAATTAATAATTTTCCAATAAACGAGGCGCATGAATCGAAGTTTTTGGCTTGTATTCAAGCTCATGTTGCCCGGGAACTGCATGGATTGTTTCATTTAAAGTTATTTCTGAAGCAGATGCTGAAGGGTTAAACAAATTGGTTCATTCTTTGTCAAATGGGATGTAAAGATATAAGGTTGTCAGGACTGAGTGTTCGGTGCATATTCTTGGAAAACATCTTCGTGAGAGCTTTAAGTCCTGATCTTGAACAGGGAGCTGAATGCAGCTATGTTCTGTGGCAGAATACTATGATTAAGTGGTAGAATAACTACACTTCAGAGGGATTTAAAATCCTCTTTTATTAAACCACAATTATGTACAGCCACTTCCCAACTCGGGAGGGATACAGAAAATAATGACCGCCACTTGGGTCTAAACAATCAAATTTTATTTAAACTAAAACTAATTAGAAATTAAGTAGTCGTTGCTCACAGAGCTATCTCGCGAGGTTGGTCTCTAAACTAAATGGGTGTGTAGCAAGATTTAACTAATGCACTTAGAATTACTTCAATAAGTAATGGCGTAACAGCGCTACGGCTTAGAATTTAAATGGTAGCTGGTCAGGCGAACGTCGAATAGAGTAACAGTGGTCTGAGACAAAAAGCTCTCTCACACTGAAAGGTTTCTACCTTTCGTTTAAATAGAACTTGGCTCTACTTCAAATTAGCATAAAGCTGAAACGCGCGCTTATTCTAATAGGAAGTTGAAATGAGAACAGATAGAAAAGGGAAAATTAAAATAAAAGTTTGTTAGTTTAACTAAAACCTTACAAGGTAAGATAAACGCTTTTTAAAAATTTTATGGTTTATATTGAAACAATAAAATACATTTTTCAGTTTCAGAAGAACTAAAGAAGGAGTTTTAAAATTTTGAGTAGTTTGTGGAAGATTTAAGACAAGGATGTCAAACTCGCGGCCCGCATGCGGCTAACAACAAATATTTTTGCGACCCGGCCAATATATCGGCAAATAATAATATATAATAATAAAATAACATATCGACGAAGAAAAAAATGAAATGTTTACTGCTAAGTAATTAACGATAATTTATTCAGTGTTGTTAGATTACTCACAGCGAGCTGACACACACACTACTTAAATTACAAATGCGTGTGAGTAGCTTGCGTTCAGCTACCTTCGGCTTTTGGGGGACACGTGCACTCAGAACTTGTACGCATCCCCCGATAGCCGAATGTGGCCGAACTCATGGTCTCAGTTTTCCAATCATAGTTTTGTACGATATATTGGTGCATGCATGTGCATGCACTTTGCTTTATTATTAATTATTACTTAATTCATATTGTTACGGATTTCATAGTTATTTATTTAGTTAGTTTTTTTTATTTAGAATTGTAATTAGATTTGCTTCATGTTGCCTTAGCAACGCAGACGATTTTTGAAAAGACAGCTGCGTTGGAAGGTTAAAAATAGAACAGCGCGTGCATTTAATACCTAATAAATAAATATCTCGTAATTGCTGTTGCCATCCACAAAAATCCAGATATTTATAGATGTTTCCAGTATATTCGAGAAATTAATTATAAAGCTTATAAAAGCCGAGAACAAACAACTCATCTCAGTAGTAGCTGTAGTTCTAGCGAACTGTTTGTTTACTTAATGCTGTGATTAATTTGTAGCGATTTCGCTGTGAGATAGAATTAGTTTCTCTGTTTTGAATTGATTTTTGCTAAACGTTTGACATTTTGTGATATTGTTAGAATATTTTTGAAGAAATATTTCAGCATTTTGATTTATCTCTTGGGGAAAGAATAAATTTTTGTTAACTTTTTAACGTTAACCGTGTTTATTCCAGCCCTTTGTATTCAGTATGTCTATATCAAAACCAAGTGGTAGTAAAATTAAACGAAAAATCGCTGGCAAACGTAGAATATTCCGAGTAAAATGGGAATTAGAATATTTTTGCTGTGAAATAAAAGATAAAATAATCTGCTTGATATGTAATAATGCTATTAATGTGCTTGATATGTAATAATACTATTAATGTAATCTGCTTGATATGTAATAATACTATTAATGATATGTAATAATACTATAATGTAATATGTAATAATACTATTAATGTACTATTAATACTATTAATGTAAGTTATATAATATTAAACGTTATTACGAACAACACAAATTACGAAGGATTAATGAGAGAAGAAAAGTTGAAAGAGCTCAAGTTATGAGTAAAAAAGCAACAGTCCATGTTTAGTAAAGTATTGCAAGAAAGTGAAGCGGCGGTACATGCAAGCTACGTCTTGTACGAGTTGATAGCTAAACATTCGAAGCCTTTTACTGACGGTGATTTCATCAAGGAATGCCTAATGAAAGCTGGAGAAATTGTTTGTCCTGGAAATGTGAAGGCAATCAATCAATTTCATTGTCTCGAAATACAGTTGCTTAAAGAGTTACTGATTTAGCCGCGAATTTAAGTGATCAGATCAAAGCAAAATCATTTAGTTTCGAAAGTTTCTCCATTGCCTGTGACGAGATCACGGACATTAGTGGCAAAGCTCAATTAGCAGCGTTTCCTCGTCTTGTGACAAGAATTTTAACATTTTTGAGGAATTACTGGAACTAATACCGATGCCTGGTACTACCACAGGAGAAGATATATTTACTTGTGTTTTTGGACTTCTGCAGAAATACAATCTACCTTTGGCAAAATTAAATTCTGTAGCTACAGATGGCGCTCCATCAA
>KK112054.1:187170-204537 GCA_000611955.2 Stegodyphus mimosarum | reverse complement strand
TAGCAGAGAAGAGATGTCAAGTATCAGGACGTAAACATTAAATTTTTCTTGTTCTTTTCTATATAAATATATATATGTTTATTATTGTATTATTCGAAATAAATCTACATTTCTATGAATATTGATTTTTTTTGCGGCCCGACAGACAAACTGTTCTGGCTAATTCTAATATAATTAATTGATTTCGACGTAACAAATATCTTTTAAGAAAATTAGTTAATTTCGGACATAAAAGCAGCTACAAGCTTAGAACATTTTATTTCAGTCCCATCCGAATTTGGAAGCAGCGTTAAGAATTTTTTTAACGTTGCCAGTTACTGTAGCTAGTGGCTAAAGAAGTTTTATCAAACTTTAAATAATAAAGAACTATAAGATCTTCACTAGGTCAAGAAACCTTTCAAAATGGCCATTGTCTTTTTAGAACATTAATTAAGTAATCAAATAAATTTTGAAAAATTATTGATGATTTTGCTTCTTTAAAAGCAAGAAAAATTAAATTATAAATATACTTGAAAAGTTTATGCCATAAATGTTTGAGCATACTATCCTACTTAATATATTTTGCCATTTTTCAAAAAGCATATTTTTAATGTTTTCCATTTCAAAACTGTTATTCATTACACATGTTCACTTCGTGAAATATACAAAGTTATAATTAAATATTACTGCAAGAGTTATTGTATTTTCACTGAAATAGTTACTTTTAATGAGCATAAAATATATATAAATATAGTTTAATTTGTTCTATACTTATATATATATGTAATAGTGCATGTATATACATATAATTTGAGCGTGTTTGTATAATGTTCATTTAGTATTATTTATTTAGTCTATCCCCACAAATAGGTAAATAAGTAATCTTGCATTGTATACAGGGGCGCACATTTACCGCTTTGCCTCAGGTGAAAAAATATATAGGCACGGCTCTGGAATACAATCTAAAAATAATGTATCTTATTAATTTTAAAGTAAATCAGTATCAAAGTGTTGAAAATAAAACATTATGAATATATTAAATTCTCTCTGTCTTTATGTATAAATATAGATGCATGAGGTTTGCGTGTATGTGTTTCCTAATCTGAATTTCATATCATAAATCTGAAAATATTTGAAGTATACTGTTAACAATATGTGCAGACTGAAGAAATGATTTTACAGTTACCCTTACATAGCCTTACCAGACGTCCCGCTTTGATCGGCATTGTCATGATGATGTGATCCCTGCCTTGACGACAGAAACTTGGATTAACGTTTTGATCAAGTAGTAACTGCAAAAGCTTTTTATTCAGCCAATTATGAAATTTTGAAAAATAAAAGTTGTGAAGAAAAATGGGCATAATTTTTCAGTTATTTAAAAAAATATTTGATTGCCCAATCTTATTCAAATAATAGAATATATTAAATAATAGGGTGGAATACGTAAATAAAAATAATGATTAATGGAATAAGTGGAAATGATTGTTTGCAGCAACGTAGATTATGTCTGTTTCTCACACCTTGCTTTAAAATAAAAATAAAAATTATAGATTAATAAAGAATCAGAAAACAAAGCAAACCATATCTCCAGTTAAAAGAAATAAAAACTATTCCTTGGGAGAAAACGAAAAATTTGCTCGATTACTAATTACCATCATGCCACCAGAAATAAGCTCATTTCATGCCAAAGTTCTTTTCTAAGTTAACGATTTGTTAGCCTAAGTGCGTTATTCAGAAGAAACCCCTTTGAATCTTGAAGAATAACAGCATTAGTGCTAAGCACGTTGTTTTGAAATAATGTTATTTACTTCTGGTTTCAAGAAAAAAATATCTAATATCAAACAGCGATATAGATGGAAGTTTTGTGCACAAAAATGGTCAAACATCAAGCAATCAGTTCCTCTAATATATTTAAGGACTAAAATGGCTATAAGCGTAACTGAAAGGAAGTTTGAAACAAACCGGTGAACTCTTAAATTTGATTGAAAACACCGCCCTTTTCATGACATGACAGGCAGCGAGCATGCTGTTCTTAAGAAAACTGTGCACATAAATCTCAATATTAAACTCGTGTCGAGACAAGTCTTGACAGGGAAATTCTGAAAACCGTTTTAGAATATTTTGTGAAATTTGCATCCCCAAAGACGATTAATAATGATGACAAATGGAGTCTAAAATCTTGAATTGTTAAACCCTGTTTATTCGAAATTGAATTCCGTTTTCGGAGTTGGAGTAATCTCGATGAATTACCGAATCGATAAATCACACCGACTTTGCTCAGAGACAAATTGTTCTGTCTTCAGCCTCAGGAGAGATTCATCCGGTTGGCCAAGAAAGGAGGAGGTGGGATTTGGATGTCTGCTGTCTCTCTTAATGGAATCTTTATGGTTGATTAAAACGGAGTTTAATCATTTTCCCGAGCTGCTTATTGCGCAAAGCGTAATGAATTTGTATGGTCTAAATATAAGCATTTTCAAGATCATTTAAATTGCAAAAATTGGCAGATGAGTCTACAGCAATCCTGTCCCTGTCTTGAAATTTGAAAAGCCATTTGTAATTTTCATGACTACTCCAGAAAATGTACGTTATTTATATAAATAATTCTCGAATAGAGTTAAATCTCTGAAATTTCAAACCGCTTATCTTTAATAGAAAATTGCTTTTAAATGACATATACTTCCTTTAAATTTTTCAGCTACATAAAAATGCAAGTTACTACGAAATATTTAATATTTGTTTTAATAGCAGACCATGTAAATAGAATTCGAAGCGTTTCTTCATTTTTAGCACGCTTCCTATCAGGCTGCAAGCAAAAAACGTATTTCTCCCGCTTTCTTAGCATGCCTTCGTGGTGTAGTGGTCAGCCGCTCGGGTCATATTCGAGAGGTCCGTGGTTCAAGTCAAGGAAGAGCATTGCTTATTTTTCCTCTCTCCTGCTTTCAAAAAAATACCTAATGTCTCTACAAACTTATTCTTGAATAACTTGTGAATTCTGTAATAAAATATTTCTTCTTGATTACTAATACATGGCTCCTATTACTTCATTGCTTGCAATTGGCTGCTTAAAAGCTAGCGTCTTCATGCGAAATTAACTCTTAAGGGAGAAATATAGCTTTCCCAGTACTGCCTTTTTGTGCTGTTTTGGATGTTTGGCCATTTCTCGAACACATGATCCACAAACCTGCTCGCTTTCCTTATTTATGAATGCTTTTCCTAATTTTGTCATATAGCTGCTATTCATTAAGGTTATATTTCATCAGGCTGTTAAGCTTGCGTTGATGAAGGCATAATATACATATACTACAATACTCTATGATGCTTTTAAATGTTTATTATCATATTGAGGATAGTGTTTTATTCTTCGTGAATGAACTGTGAACAGAATATCTAGTCACAAAATATTATCTTATAAAAATATCAGTCTCACAAAAATGTAGAATTTCAAAATTTATGCTCAAAATAATGAACAAACTTACTCTTTCTATATCTGGAATAGGACATTTACGCAAGCAGGTCTTAATTTTTTGTGTAATTCGCATATATATAAAAAGAGAAAATGTTTTTTAAAGTAGTTCGTTAACTACGGACCGAAAAATAAAAAAACAGCTTGCAAAGTGAATTGATGGAAATTTTCTTCTTAATAAAGGAACATGAATATTTTACAGTAAAAGAGAGTATATGCTCATTTCAAACAATAAGAATTTTATTTCAGTTAAAAAGTGAATAAAAAGCGTCACCCTTGCAGAGTGTAGTATATCATATGAATTTTTCATACCAAAAAGAAGCTTCTTATTCGTTAAATGACATTAACCATATCTATGCCGCCGTTTCGGTAACTTTACATCAAATGCCTGTATCACTGTTGGAGTTGCGTACAATCGTAGACACCGTACAGCCACACGGAAAAGACAGTACCAGAATTTATTGTTTGCAAACTGCTCTATCCTGATGTCAAATCTATCAGTTGATAAGTAAGTATCAAAACATGACTGAAAGTATTAAGTCTAAAATAATTATTTGACCTTTATAGTTTGCTCTGACCTTTCATCATGTCCTCCTGTTTTCTACTTTTTCGGTAGCACAACCCAAGAAACAGCCTCGAACAGACCATTACAGTTAATTATTGCCATCGTAAGGAAGATGTCCAGGTGTCAGCATTTTCGACTCCCTTACTCTGACTCTTTGAGGCCTTTATTTATAAGTAAAAGGCTACTTTGTAGACGGTTTCTTCTTTATTCTAATAACGGCTTAGTTTCGTAAAAGTGAGGTTTTTTTAAAGGATTTTGTATTAGAATTTGAAAATGTTCTCAAGCATTTTTAATTGATAGGTTTCGAGGTTGGCGGCAATACGCATAAGATAAAAATATTCCTATGAGTTCGCTATAAACTTCACAGTTTCTTTATCTCGCAAACTGGTTTTGACTCGAAAGTCGGCGTAAAAACCCTAATGGCAAGAATAGGTCAACGCCACAAAATTCTTATCGTTAGAGAATCAAAGTTAGCAACGTGGTCTTCAAACACGCAGAACACGCTCTGATTTACCTAATACTTCTCTACTTCTACCTCATTTGAACATCGCGCTTTCTGGAAATTTGTATTCTGGGAGCGAAAAGAAAATTGACAGGAAAAGTACTGAAGAAAATAGGTTAGAAAATTATATGATATTTCACAAACCTTTGAACACTTTGATGTAATTAATTCTTTTTGAACTGAAAATTCTTTTCATTTTAAGAAACATACTTTTGACAAAATGGGGGAAGGATGATTCCTTCTGGTACAAATGCCTTCTTTTTCAATCTCCCGTAATAAACTGATATCCTTCACTATTTTCTGCGTCCAATAATTTTATTTCAAGAGGACAAAGTAGTCCACAATAAGTGTCATTTAAGAATGATCTATAAAATGCGTTAACGGTTCGCAACGCATTTCATTGTTTTGCTAATGCTCTGGGGTTTACTGATGCATTAAATGTTCCCACAAGCATATTTTCTTCTAATTAAAAAAAATAAAATACACTTTTACGGAATTTTGCTGTGTAATTCGTTTTTGATTGCTAAGGAAGACATGGAAAACTTTCAAAGCATCTTGTTTGAAGCAAATGTTATTTTATAAAACATACAGAATAGAAAATTCCAGTACTTAAAAAAGTTTTTTTCCTACCGAAGCATCACTTAAATTCCAATCAAATGAATTTGAAGAACATTATACATTCCAACAACTATGATTAAAGAAACTGCTATGGAGCTTGCCATCCGTTAGATCTGAACTCTTTTGTCAGTGACACCGACTACATCGAATGTTGTTTCTCCGGAACTTGGCCGCCGTTTTCACATTTATATTGCTGTTCTGATATCATTAATTTTTCAAAAGCTAAATTAAAAGTTATGTTCTTATTTAGACACTTAAATCACAAAGCGTCTAAACAAATACTTGACCTTCAATTTTTTTTCTGACGTTTACGCTGCACTGGTTTCTTTTTACTAAAATGAAATAAAAGATTTTATAAACTTTTAATTAAATGAAAATGCATCTAAACAAATACGTGACCTTCAATTATTTATCTTGCGTTTACGCTGCACTGGTTTCTTTTTACTAGCAATTTCTATATTTTACATAACGGTGGAAATGTTGCACTTACATTGCACTAGTTTCCTTTTATTACCATTTCTATGTTTTCCATAACGGTTGAAATGTTCTTAGCTCATTCAATGTCAGAAAATGAGCTCTTAGCCCATTCAGAGTCTGGTATTTTTTTGATACGTTTTCTACTTATCGATAAAGCTGCCAAGACGACGCAGTATAACGTTCGCAGGCGGTTGTACCCTACTATAGAGCTTCCTTGAACCTTTATTTGGCTTGGATCTAAATTAATGAGATAAATACCGTTAATGTTTTTAATTCGAGAGTGCAATATACGCTCGCCCTTTGCTGAATATTGAAGAACCTATGTCGATCAGGCCGCTGACAAGATCTTAATGATTTCTAGATTGTTATTGCGTCTGCCAAGCAAATAGGGAATCCTTTTCGGCGAACGTATGCATTATTCATTATCTGAAACTTAGTCTTCAGTTTTAGATTTTTGAGGACAAATTTCAAGTACAGTAGAAGTCCATTAGTACGGCATCCAACAGTCCGGAAAGCCCGATAGTCCGGCATCGCTCCGGAAAATTGTAAAAATTTTGGTTTTCTCCAAAAGTGTGTCTTTAAAGCAAATAAAACCGCTCGAGAGCTATTCGGAAGTTTTCGGGGTAGTTCGAGATCATCCGGAAGCGCTCGGTATTGTTCGGAAACAATTAGCGGCCGGCTAGTCTCAGCTGTCACAACAAATTCAGGTGCAGTGCAGCTCCGTTAATCAATCACGAAGCGTCTTCGCCATTTTTTTGTGCGTTGTTGTTTTGTGTCCTTTCACATCGCAGTAAACGTAACTTTTGAAACTGTTTATAAAAAAAGTGATTTTCGTTCTAACTGTACAGTGACCATGTTTTCAAAACCTAAGCCTTCGAGTTCAAAAGGAGAGAAACGAAAACACGTAACACTGACTCTCAATCAGAAACTAGAAATCATCAAACGGCTAGAAAAAGGCGAGAATAGAAATGTTTTAATGAATGAGTTTAATATTGGCTCATCAACTATTTATGACATTAAAAAACAAAAAGATGAACTAATGAAGTTTGCTTCTCAATCGGTAACAACTGAAAAATTGGCTTCTAGAAAAACATTAAAAAAACCAAAACTGGAACAGCTAGATAGTGTATTGTTCAAATGGTTTAGTGCAGTACGTTCTGAAGGAAAGCCGGTAACAGGGCCAATGATTGTTGAAAAGGCAAAGAAATTCGGCCAAGATTTAGGAGTTGCTGAAAGTGAATGTAATTATTCTGATGGTTGGCTCAGAAACTTTAAGTTTCGGCATGGAATTCGAAGACTTGATGTAACTGGAGAAACCCTTTCAGCAAACCAAAACTCTGCAGAAAAATACAAAGACGAGTTTGAGAAAATCGTGGCTGATAATGATTTAACACCTGAACAGATTTACAATGCTGATGAAACAGGGCTATTGTGGCGATGTTTACCAACATCTACACTAGCTGGGGGAGGAGAAAAAGCAGCCAAGGGTTTTAAAAAAAACAAAGACAGATTAACCGTTTTGCTATGTGCTAATGCGTCTGGAAACCACCGAGTGACCCCTTTTGTGATAGGTAAATCTGCAAAACCCAGGGCTTTTAAGAATGTTACACACTTGCCTGTCCAATACGATGCTCAATCAAATGCGTGGATAACTGCCGCCCTCTTTAAAGACTGGTTTTTTCACCACTTTGTGCCTGAGGTCAAGGAATCATTCAAAAGCCTTGGTCTACCAGAAGATACTAAAGCCATCCTTCTTTTGGACAATTGCAAAGCCCATCCGCCAGTAGATGAGTTAGTTTCTGGAAATATTGTTGCTACTCTGCTCCCACCTAACGTAACATCTTTGATTCAACCCATGGACCAAGGGGTTATTCAAAATTTTAAATGCTTTTATAGAAGGTCTTTTATTCAAGGCCTGTTAAATGCCGACTGTGACGTGACTGATTTTCAAAAAAAGTTTACAGTAAAAGATGCCGTCTATGCTATTGCACAGTCTTGGAACCAGGTAAAAAATACAACACTCCAAAAATGCTGGAGAAAACTTTGGCCAGCTGCAAACCCTGCATCTGACCTAACTCTACAGACTGATGAGGAAGAAAACCATCAAGACGCTCTGACCAAAGTTTTGGATGTCGTTAGAAGTACTGACAATCCCTTGAAAAACCTGCCTGAAGATGAGGTAGAGGAGTGGCTTTTAATCGACGAGAATGAGCCTGTTGAACAAGAACTAACCGATGAGGACATTATCAACATTGTAGTAAACCCTCAGCCTACTCAAAATCTTGAAGAAAATGACTCAGATGCCGAAACGGAAGAAAAGGAAAAAATCAGCTGGGCAGAAGCTGCAGAATCACTAAATAAGTTTATCTCTTTTGCTGAGGCTAGTACTAGCTACAGTGCTTCAGAAATTATTGATTTCCATATCATTAGAAATAAATTTTATACTAAACGCCAAAAGTCAAGAAAACAAAAAGACATTCGTGACTTTTTTAAATCTAAGTGAAATATGTTTTACAGTACGTGTACATACATTATATGAAATGTAAAATAAACTTTCTTGTATGTATTTGCATACTGTATATTTAGTTTAATTATTAACCTAATTGTTCTTATAATTACCGTCCGATAGACCGGAATTTTCGGTAGTCCGGCACCGAGCCGGTCCCGAACGTGCCGGATTATCGGACTTCTACTGTATCTAAGTCATTTAGAAGTGGTCTAGGTTTTTGATGAGTGAGTCAATGATAAAAATGACACTTTTCAGACCTTAATAATTCATTAACTATAGGAGGTAGATTAATGAAATTTGGGATTCTAGGTGTTCAGGTTAATTCGTTTGGAGAAATAGAGTCCTTTAGTCTGTCCTTGCGTACAAATGTCACGCAAAAAAAAAATGGTTAAATTGCATTCGATAGCGGTCAAAATGGATATTTTCTTTGAAATACGGTACCCGGAATTTTTCGGGTTTTAATTCAAATTAATTTCGGGTTTAGTAAAAATTATCTTTTATAATTACCGAATTTTCAGTAAAAACAATTAGACTCTTTCTGAGAAATGAAAGGCTCTTAAAAGTTTTCAAACATCATATTTTATATATGAATAAATAATCTGTAGAAAGGTATGTTTCGTAAATTGTGCTGCGATTTTTGATTTTGTACAGTGAAAAAAACAAAACATAAGCGACGCTATATATTATATCCTTTTCCTTTACTAGTAAACATTTCAGAAGAAGGGAAAAAATTGCCGTTTTGAAACTCCTTATTATAACACCAGGTGGCGCAATTTGGGAAGACGACTTTCTATGTCACTTTGCCGTTTAGAAATATTCTTCGAAGAGGAGAAAAGATACGAAAAAAGAACTTTTTATAACGTAGCCTTGTTAGCGGTCCGTCATCTAGGTCCCGAGGTAACCATAGCAACCAACTATTGATCATTCATCCAATAAATACGATTTTTGTCTCTTTTCCAACGCCCTGGCAGTATTTTTATGTTGTGAGTGAAGAAATTCTGGTGGAAAATACTATCCAAACTTTTTTCTTCTTTCTTCACTTGAAAAGGATACCGATTTTCAAGGTCCAAGGATTCCGAAGTATAATACCTTTCACTTGAATAAGAAAAAAGACAGAACCTTTTAATCGATGATGGTGGACCTTTGAAGTTTTTAAGAAAACATGCAATTCTTTGGAAAGGACTTGTTGAGAAGAATCATCAAAAGTTTCATTACAATTGCAGTGCAGACGTTTCAGAATAAGTACGGCTTCCTTAACTTGTTTAACAGTTGATGTATTTGATGTTTTTCATGTGTTACAAAGAAAAGACTTTGAAATGCATTTTTGTGAACCGAATAAATTTAGTTTTGCCAAATTTGAATAAAACTGATCAGTAACCATGAAAGTTTTTCTGGTTTTTATTCCTAGTGACTAAACGACATGAGGTACATGGGATTTTAGTATTTTCTAAACGTAAATCCTTATTTTAGGATAGTTTACCTTCAAATGTTCTCGAGAAGATATATATGTAGTTTTCTCTCAATTTTATTTTGGTTGTTAAATGCGTTGGTTAATTGAGATTTCATGTTTTCTTTACGTTTAACATTAACATTAACATCAGACAATTTTTCCTAGAAAGTTCTTATAAAGCATCTGCCTTACCTATTTACAGGCTTATAGCATTTTCACGTTTTAATCAAATGATAAAATATAAAGGGTTTAAATTAGAATAAAAATGCAATATTAAAATCACTAAATTCAATATAGTGTAAGCCTCACGATAGTCGATAAAAATAGTTTAAGTAAGTTTGTGAACGAGAAAGTTAGTATTACAATCCTGTATTCCGAAGATAGAATCCTGTGTTCGAATTGTGAAGACGATCCTGTGTTCAGAAGATAGTTCCAAATACAGGTTTACAATCGTCAAAAACTATGATAAATACGCTGAATCAATCAGCAACACAGCTTTCAGGCTATAACGGTAAAGAGAGCTTCACAACAAAGTACAGCTGCCGACTTGGTCGCTTGCTCTCAAGCTAATCTCTGAGCTCGAGACACTACTATTGAACTCAAGGTACTCTCAAGACACTCTTTACTCCGCGTACAGGCAAGGTATATATAGCGTTTAATCTGCCTTCGAGAACATTCTGGAGAAAACCGGTAAGAATTCGTTCTACAATGTTCTCTCTCCCCTACGGCATATCGCTAAATGTCGCCAAGTGGGCAATTTCGCACTAAATCTGGCAACCCTTTCTTTCCCTGTCACTTTCTGGGAACCCTAACCCCGCTTTGGGGGAAGCTATCTCATCGCAGTTGGACATATCGTAACAAGATTTCTCTTCACCAGAAATCAGTTACTTTCAGCTTCTTAATAAAACAAAATCTCCAAATGACTTTCAAATAATAAAATTATACATTTCCTAGAAACAATAAAGTCTGATGAGATTGATTTTATTTCCTACGCCGGTTAACTTGTTTAATGTCATCGGATGCCATGATGCTTAGTGGAGGCAGCATTTAAGCTGTTGGACTAGGGCTCAAGTCCTAACAAAAATTAATCCTTATGACGGTGGTACCCAGGCAGAATACAAACATTTAAAAGCCCTTTCGAGATGTCGTTTGCAAGGAAAGAGATTTATATGAGAAGGTTATGTACCATTTCCAAAGAGTGTTTCAATCAAACTGGAATCGCGCTGGTAGTACTGGTATTTGTTACCTGATGATGATATTCTTTATTATTCTCTCGAATGTAGAAACACAATAACTTGATTTAATGATAGTTGTACTGCATATAATAATATGAAAGGCATAGGCTGCATTTAAAAATAGAATGACAGATAAAGTAAGATATATAATGCTCCTCTTTAACGTGGATATGAGCCATTTTCACTTAAAGGGTTTCAGGATCGCCTGTCTAATGATAGCTGTACTGATTTAATGATAGTTGTATTACATAAAATATCATGAAAAATACAAATTGTATTTAAAAATACAATACAAATTGTAATAGAATACAAATTGTAATAGAATATCATGAAAAATACAAATTGTATTTAAAAATACAATGCCGAATAAAGCAAGAAATATAATTTTCCCTACGTGTAACGTGGATATGAATCGTTTTTTCTTAAATGGTTTTGTGAAGGCATCCCTTTTTGGAAACAAGCTGCTCTAGCGTGTTTTATCATAATTCGAATAATCCAAAGCAAAGAAACTTTGAAATATTTAACTTTATTTTCGCTTTGCAGACAGTCCCTGAACAAAGTACTAAAGCCTTTGCAAAAGTCAATTTTCCAGTTTCTGTATAAAAAATAGATTTTTTTATTCCAATAAGTATGTAATATGTTTAGTTGTGAAGAGCAAACACTAGTATATTAATATAATAAGATATAACACGGTGACTTCTTTAATAAAACTGTTTTTAATGTTTCAGTTCGTAATAGCTTTCAGTTAAAAAATATCATTATTTCCTATATTATTATATTCCATTTAGATAAGCATATTATTTCCGAACTGAGTCCGTCAGCGACGAAGAATGTTTTCAAAAATCACAAATTTTAAAACTGATCGTTAGTTTTTGATGTCTCACTTTAGTTTTTCCCACTTCAAGCTTTCTGAAGAACGAAACAAAATTATTGTCATTTTAGGTTTTTTTCCCCTTCCATCTGCAGGTGTTCAAGGTAAGAACATCAGTAGCCACGTCATTTCAGATTTTTCTCTCTGTTCTCTTTATCACTGTATTTGGTGGGAAGATGTTTGGGAGGAGGCAGGTGGTCAAAGATGAAAGCTGAATGAAATGAAAATAAGTGCTCTACCGCGTGTTGGTTTTCGAGAAAACTCATATTTTATCATCGCCAGTGACATCAATGCCGTATTTAAATAGTGTATGTTTATGTATGAACGCAAAGTTTAAATAGCTAAACGTCGTTATGACATTATTTCATATATACATCATAATCATGCCATTGTCACGCCACAGGCACATTTCACTTTAGAATGGACCCTAAATAGAAAGGCTGAAATGGGAATACTTTTATACACCTCATACTAAGAAGCTGAAATGCAATAATTTTCCAAAAAGTCTGATCTTAGAAAGCCTGAAATAGGACATAAACATTTATTTTAGTGTATTCACAAACGTATTCAGAACTCTGTAAAACGTTTACTGTATAAATGTCTCGTAAACTGGAGACGAGGGCATGCTTTACATGTTTTAATGAAAGTTTCTTATTCTCGTATTGAAGTGCTGAAAGTTTCAGGAACTAAACCAGACACATATAAAGAGTTTGGAAAAATTGCAAAACATGTAACATTTGTAGCAAATGAAATAATATTTCATTTAGTTTCAGGTAAAACTAAACTGTTCTCAGTTAAAATAGGACGCAGATAAGTTTTAACGACTAAAAAGAAAAACTAATTTTCCCTGTCGTATTTCTTTTTTCAGAATGGGTTTTTCGATATTATTTTTACAAAATGTTACCTTTCATGTAACTAAAAAATTAATATTAAACATTTGCTATTATCGAATGAATTTATTTAAATTTACCTGCAAGAAAAATTCATTCCTGAGATTTTATTTAAAATTACACTGCTTTGCTTTATGTTTCTAAATTATATTTTACTAAAAACGTTTCCTTCTGAAATATTCGCCTCATTTAAGAATTACAATTTCTTAGTTATTTCGACCTAATTACGAAAACAATTAATAAATAAACAAAGATTATCGACAATTATAGCACCGAATGATAATAACAATAAGAAAAACTGAACGTATACATTAGGAAAACATACAACAGATAAAAAGGAAGCATTTTTACCCCCTGCAATAAAGATGACAAATGTTTTCGGTCTAAAAATTCCATAAAGACTTTTCAGTGAGCAGGTATTAGTTACGGTCTCCACAACGAGTTTTTTAATAATTTTACAACGATATGTGTCTGTTTATGTTTATGTATATGTGTGACTTATTTTCCTACATGATAGCTGTTACTTAAAACTGCCAAGAATTTCTATTTTTCGTATTTAACGTTACGCATTTATATGAAGAGTTGATTAGATTTTGGTAAAATTGGACAACCGGAAATGGTATTTTACACGAAGCGTATGAAAATCTTTGACGAGCAGTCAGAAGTGGTACTTTACTTGAAGCTCATAACAGTTTTAAATGAAATTTTATATTAAAATATAATTAAAAAACTTTTCAGTTTTATCAAAGGAAACAACATATAGATTTTGGCTAAAATTGATTAAATTCTATTAAATACTTTTCTTGAAGCTGTAGTCAGTCTTTGGTAAGTAAAAATATTATAAGATAATCCAAAACTTCTCAAATTTGGTATTTTAAATGGATATGTGGCTAACAACAACATATTACACATAGAAGTGTTAAATATTCTCGGAATTATGCTAGATGCAGAGAGAAAAAGTTCATTATTAAGACGAGCTCTCGTTACGAAGCAATTAAACGTATTAACCTTAATCCTTAACTTTGTACTCTTTCCACTTTTGGGTGGAATCACTTTTTAAATAAAAGGAGGCTGCCACCAAATGTTAACGTTATGTATTATTTTCAAAAAAATAATATAGCATATAGCGAACATAAAAGATATGCATGGCAATAATTAACACTCTATTGGGGAATTTTAAAGATATGCTGATTTTAAAAATTTGGTTGTTGAATTTTACAGCGCAATTACGCCACATAATTGTTCTTTATTTATTAAACATTAATAAATAAAGCTGAAATTATAAATAAAAAATGGTTCTTTTTTTTAAGAAAAGTGAACACTGGTATCACAATCTGAGAAAAGATTGAAAATGAAACATATGGCAACACTTAACATTCTACTGAAAATTCCAAAAATATGCTGATTTAAAAATTTTGTGATTGTGAAATCACATTGAATTCGAAACGCTATATGGCCTGGTGATATACTGTGATCGATGCAATATTTTCAAATCAAAGCACGAGAACCGGATGTGTACGTTATAATTTTCATTGCATCGGAGAAAATAATAATAAAAAATGAACAATGTCCCATACTTAGCATTAACCCATAATATAAAGAAAATCAGATTTTTTTTTCTTTTGTTTACTTTTTGCTACGCTTTGTATTAAGAAATGTTTCATAAAATTATTTTCTTAGCTCTACTCTTCTTCTGTTTTGTTTATTATAAACTAGGATTATATATTTTTTGAAATTGTGCGTGAACTTTTGAATGCAGTATGGATAGTAAAATCACCTAACAAAACCACTGTTTTATTTAATTACAGTGTTACAGAGATTGAAAATGAAATAAAAGTGAAAGGCGTTTCAAAATCCTTTATTAGCACATCACAAAACATACAAGAAATTGTTATCCTACTCTAAGAACCTGTTTTATCAAAAACTGTCGCATAAAAGGAATCATTAACAATGTAATCTCGGTTGATTTTCGCTTACAATGATGTCAAAAATTAACTATTTTAACGGCGATATTAATGGACGCACGACTAGAAAAACTTTAATTAAATTCTGAACGACTTACTTTGAGCTTTGCAACTTTAATTCCAGTTTATTATTTTTTAATTATGATCAAAGTCACTAATTTAATATCTGTTTAAAACACGAATTTATATTAAAAGTGTAATTATATGCTACTTATTCATTTTAATTAACTGAATAAAAATATTGGTTTTAATCTTCAAAGAAAATTTCGTATTTTATAAAGTCTTTAAGTTCTAAGAAAAGCGTTCATTTAAACACATTATTTATGTAGTGATTTTTAAGTCTGGAAGTGTTGGAATTCAACTTTGAAAAAAAAGTCCTTTGATGAATGAAGTTTCAGAAATCAGTTTGATAGAAATCGTGGATCAAAAACTAGTAATTTTAACATTTACCTCTACAAGTGAAAAAGGCTTAGGGTTGTGCTTAAACATGTACCCTTTACACAGAAGTTCTTAATCAGTATTTATTTTTGGCGCCATTGATTGTAGAAAATTATTTTATATTGTTGCGAAAAATTCGGCGGTTGCGCCTGTATGTAAGCTTTCCGGCATAGCACTAGGGTTGCCATAAAATAGTGTATGGGAGGGTTGCCAGATTGGCGACTTTATCGCCCGTTTGGCATCCCATGGTCCAATCGAGAAGCTTCTAGAATAACTTCCTGTCGAGATATTTCTCGAAACGTGTGGAACCTAAGGAAAAGCTATATAAACCCCTGCGTTTCTGAGAGCCGGCATTGTGAGAATAGCTGCTTACTGTGAGTGCTAAGCTACGCGAGAGTTTTGTGAACGGAAGCGATTGAGATAGTGCTTTGCCGTGAAGCTACCTTTACAGTATAGCTTGACAGTGTATTGGTGATTGTTCCACGATAAGTTTAGTGTTGCCGTGAAGCTACCTTTACAGTTACAGCCTGAAGCTGTGTTGCTGATTGTTTCAGCGTATTTACTGTAGATTTTCGACGCTTTTAAAGGTAATTTTGGAACTGTGCTGTAAATAGTGATTCTTGTAAATAAATTGTGCTTTTTATTGTTCTGCATCGTGTTTTCATCGAATACTCTCAAATCCACGAACCCATATAACGCAACAATATTATATGAATGCTTAAATGTCGCAAATATTAATATTTTGGCATTTATAATTTAAAAAAATCAACCAGCATTGATATTCAACTTGCGTCTAAACAGTGTTTAAGAGTGGAACTTCGTTGTGACATCATTTCATGTATACTTCATAGTCAGTCACATGCCATCACTTTTTCGTTTTATAATGGACCCTGGATAGAGAGCTGAAAGAAGAACGCTTTTAATGACTCACAGTAAGAGGCTGGAATGGACGATTTAAAAAAAAAAGCTAATCTAAGAAATCCTGTGAAATGGGACATAAACATTTATCTTAGTGCATTCAGAAACTCTGATGTATATTTACTCTACAGATGCATTGTAAATTTGAAACAAAGATATACTTATATGTTTTCACGAAAAGGCTTTTTGTTCTTGTATTGGAACTACTGAAAGTTTCAGGAATTAACTCAAACATATCTTCAGAATATCGAATCCGTACGATAAAAATTGATTGATAATGGATACTGAAATTGGTCATCATGCTCAGGGGCCATTCACAAACTGAAGAACGACATGCTTACATTTGTACATTAAAAAATAATTCATTAGTTTAGAAAACTGCTTCTACTGTTAAGAGATTTAAATGATCAACGTTTATATCTAATACCTAGATTCTATCTAGATAATTGCGAAAAGTATAGGTATATTGGTCAACGTGAAATTTTCAAAGTGGCGGTATCATTCCTACATAGTCATATCGTAGAAATACTAACATGTTTCAGTATCAGCATATAGCTAACTCGTAATGTTATTTTCATTAAATCAAAATTAAATGCATTGGTAGATGATTGAATTTTTTGAATGATTACTAGATTTTGAATCTAAAAATCTGATGTATACACCACATGACTTCTTTGTACGGAATATTAAATTATAAGCATTTTGCATTTCATTTAAAGTTATTAGATTGAATTAAATCTACTTCGTCGATAGTGCATAAACTACAATAGAATAAATGTACTCTTTAAAATTAATTATATTTGTTTACCATAGCGATACTCTGGCGCTAGGTTCCTTTAACAGCGTTACATCTCATTCATTTATAACTCAGAATGCACAAAAATTATGTATATCATCTGGAGAATTACCTAATCGTTGCCACATGTTCTATTCAAATACTATAATAAATCTAAAACGATGTATCAAAGAAATTAAACAAATGAAAAAAAAAGTTTTTCACACACGATTCAGTATTTGTCATTTAATCAATTCAGTTCTCACTTTGCGCCAAGGCAAAAATACATAAAATCAAAAACTATCTATATTTAAAAATACGAAGTAAATCTTAAACACTTATTTCCTAAATTCCAGAATGGATTAAGCATGATTTAATTCGCAATAATAAAAGAAGGCGTTATCTTTGTTGTTGTGAGGCTTAATTCCTCTAGATTAGCAACAAATTCACTATTCTGCTAAGTTTCAAATGTAAACAAATATGCTATAACCAAAAAAATTAGACTTGGCCGCATTTAAACAACTTTTAAATTGTTGATAATTTTACATCTATAACATGCAGGTTAACTAAGGGCATAAAAACCTTAACCCGAAGATAAGAACAACATAATTCAATCACTTTTAAAGCAAAAACTGCACAATTAGCAAACATATAAGACTAAAGAAACTGAACGCAGTGAGCCGAGTAACAAAGTGAGTATATATATATATATA
>KK112054.1:126387-187119 GCA_000611955.2 Stegodyphus mimosarum | reverse complement strand
TGTTTATATACTTCTGGTGCTGCCAATTGTAACCAAAATAGGAGATGCACATCTACATGTTATAGCAGTCCTATATACAAAATTACAACGTTCTGAAACTACTCGTTTTTAAGTTATGCGAGATACACACATATACATGTAGTACCTATGTACGCACAGACGGCACAAATCTATACAGAAACCACTTTAACCCAGTTTTATAATTTTTTTGGGAGAAAAAGAGTCCTTAATTCTATTTTTACGTTCGGATGTCAAGCAAAAACATCGTTAAATTGTATTCGATAGTAGTCGAAATGGATATTTTCGTTTGAGCAAAATACCAGAAATTTTTCGCGGTTACAATACTTCCTTTTTACTTCGTGCAAGGAAGTAAAAAGATAAAATGTCTCGAGAATATTAATGACGTATTTTTATACTTATAAACGTTATAAATTACTTTCGTGGAAATTCTTTCAGCGTACGAAATGGAACAAAATATAAATTAAAAGCACTATTAAATCCCAAATGAACACCATTGAGAGGCATTAAAGGGAGAAAAATCGACCTCGAAATTTTCTAATAAATTTAATAACTGGTTCTTGAAAGTAAACCGAAAATGACGTCAGTGATCGCAGATTTTGAAATGAAATATCTCGGTTAATATTTGTCGTTAAGAGAGTGCAACGGTTTTTGTTTAACTTTTTGGAATGTATAAAATCTTCTTTAATGTAAGTATATGGATCGGGGAGCGCATAAAACATTAGATCTCGTAATTTTTATGAAACAGATTTTTTTAATTTAAAAATGCCACGATGTTAATATTTGCACTTTTGAAAACGTTTTAGTAATCGAAAGTATTGCTAAAATAAAGGTCAGCTATGGACTTCTGTGGATACATTGTATACTGTAAAAGGTAAAATTAGAAAACTGCTTTTCTGAAGTACACTGAATGTCTGAAATTGCATTAGGTTGTGTAATTGTCACCAATTTTGATTATTATTAATTTTAATAACTGATTAGTTTTGTTAAAATGGTTATTGAAAAGTTTGATTTGAGCTGTAATTGTTTTACTTAATTTTAGCATTGTTAATCTTTTTTAACTAAAAAGTGAATCGAATTATTTAATTTCTAACTGAAAAACTTGTTTTTGTTTGGCTTTATTATTTAAATTTTATTTTGTGGTTTGTTTGAATGACCCTTAAGGTTATTATTTTTAATTTAATTTTAACATTGTGTTTTGTTATACAAGTTTTTAGTTAAACTTAATTGTTTTGCTAATTTGTTTGGTTTAATTTTCATCCCTCTTTCCTGTAAAGTTATTGAATCTTTATTTCGTGACTCAGGTGGTACTTTCGACAATTTTAAAAGAAATAAAACGTTATGTAATAGAATTGAATTCAGAATACAGAACTATTTAAAATTATATTTCGTCAATTTGCTATGTAGTAGGAACTTAATGTAATAGGAATGAATTCAGTACATAGGATTGTTTAAAACTATTATCTTATCTACTCTGTAAAATTGGTTAGTAAGACTTTGTGTGTAATATTATTTATTGTTGCTTTAATAGTACACTAGACCCTAATAAACTGAGTTATTACTTAACACTAATAATACTGAATAATCTGGGAAAGCATTAGTTTAATCTTCACTAAAGAGAAAAAAGTTAAATGTTTACAAGCTAATAACAATTTGTTAGCCCAAAGGACAACTTGCCCAGAAGGGCTATTAATTTCGTTTCGGCATTTTGCGTTGGTTCAATATAAACGGCTATTTACTTCTCAGATTATTGCCACACAATATTACAGCCCTGTATTATATTTAAAGAAATTAAATAATGAAGAATCTGCATGAACGTACGTATATTTCTCGCACTGTCAAAAACAACGGTACCTAGAGACATCCAATTTTAAACAACGTACGATTCGAATATGGGCATCTGGATAAAATAAAGGTAAGGCATAAAGCCTTAAAAAAACGCCCCGTTTGGCGTAATATAAATATGAAAGCTCTCCTTTTTTTATTACTATTTTTTTAGCTCAAAGTATCGTTAGACTCCCAAGTCTCAAAACAGCATTTCACGTCGTTTTAGTTTCTTCGTTGATTTACTTTTCAAACTGTTACCACCAAATATTATTGCCGTGTATTATACTTAAAGAAACTAAATAAGGAAGAATCTGCATGAATGCTTCTCGCATTGTGAAAAAACAACACCACCTAGAGCTATCGAATTTTTAATAACCTGGCCCTCCAACCGAACATGGGAGTCCGAATTTGGAATTTGCTTTATTAACTATTTCCCATTTTTTTAAACTTTAAGGAATTTTTGATTAACAAACTAAGAGATTTCAAAGGAAGCAGTGGCAACACTGTACGGAAAAATTAAAATTTTTATCTAAAGTGCGCGAGGCTGTGTATCGGAAATTCTAAAGATATGCTGTTTTTAAATATTTTGTGAGATTGCTGTTGAATTGAATTTTTTGTGGTTTAAGTTTTTTGTGAATTTTTTTTGGTTTTGTGGTATATTTAATAAATAAAGGTAACACATAAAACGTTAAAAAACGCCCTTTTGGGCGTAATATTTTCAGATTTTCTTTTTCTTTTTTTTCGGAGTCCAATGGGGCGTAAGTCCAGAAAGAGTATTAGTCTAGAAACGACATTTTGCGTCGGTTCACTTTAAATGTCCGTTTCACTTTTCAAATTGTTGCCACCAAATGTTATTGCTCCGTATTCTCGCATTCCAAAAAAACAGCGGTACCTAGAGCCATCAAATTTTGAATAACATAGTCCTGCACCAGAATATGGGCTCATGAAAGCCCGAATTTGGAATTTCGGTTTTATCGTCTATCGTATATTCCGTAAAATGTTAATGCATTTTTGATTAACAAACTCAATGAAGCAATGGCAAAATTGCACCAAAAAACATTTATATCTCAAGCGCGCGCGAGTGTCTGTCAAAAAATCTAATGATACGCTATTTTTAAATATTTTTTGCCAAAATTCTCTCGAAATGTGTAAGTGCGCGTAAATAACAATAATAATAAAAGAAACGCTCCTTTCGGCGTAATATAAAATCTGATAGATCTCCTATTCCCCCTTTTTTCTTTCTCTTTTGTTTAATTTCAATACAACAAATATAAAAATCAGAACTTTATGTTTCTACGGCCTTTGTTCTTAAATGAAATTTAATTATATTTTAAAACGTTTTCTTTATTTAGGCAATTGAAAATAATTCTAATATTCAATAATGAAGAAATATATTATTGCATTTAACTATAATTTTTGTTTTTTGCAACAAAATTTTAGTTGATGTTAAATAAAAATATTTACGCCTATTAAAAAGTAAAATCTTTTTTCTTAATAGTTGGATATAGAAAACAATTATTTATTTAATTTAGGTTAGAATTTCATTTTAGGCAATAATTATAATAATAATAATTTCTTTATTTACATTAGTTGAAAAGAAGCACAAATAAATTAAGATATTTTCCCAATAGATGACCTACAGGGCTGTATTCTATAACAACTGATGACTTACCCTGTATTTACTTTTCGTTATGAGTATGAATGATGTGCGATATATTATACACCTGAGAATAAATTTGGGTGAATTACAAAATACGGATATCTTATCAGTAATACCTTCCGTTCTTGCTGGGCAGGTTGACGAGATTCAAAGTGCGTTTTTTATGCCTCGAAAGCGCGACTTAGCATATACAGGGTGTTTATAAAGTCCTGGACCCATTTTGATGTTTAATAACTCATAAAATAATTAAGATATAAACAAACTTATGGCATTTATTGATGGAATAGCTTATATATTTTCCTTTTCAGGTTTGAATATCTTTACTTTTGTAAATATCGTCTGCGCGTGTGGTTAATTTCAGATAATTTCATTTTCCAGTCTAAATATCTGTACTCTTCTAAATATCGTCTGCTTATTAATTGCAGTTTTCTCTCTTTTGGGGATCTGAAAACCCCCATGAATACCGTTCCCCAAAGGTTAATGTGTGGTGTGGACTAATGCACGACCGAGTCATTGGGCCTTTCTTTTTTACAGAAAAGACGGTCTCATCAGTCGTATAGTTAGCCATGTTGGAAAACTTGGTATTTTCACAACTAGAAGAGCTTCAGCCATATGTCTTTTTGCAACAAGATGGTGCACCACCTCATTGGGGTACCATCGTTCGTAGTTCTTTGAATGACCATTTTACAGGAAGATGGATTGGGCGAGGAGGTCCAATTCCTTGACCACCCAGATCACCTGATATAACGCTGCTGGACTTTTTCCTTTGGGGATTTGTAAAGGACAACGTTTACAGGAGGAGACTGTCGAACATTGATGACCTAAAAGCCAGAATTACGACCGCAATAACCTCTGTGGATGCCGACATGCTTGCCGGTACCTGGCGTGCAATTGTATATCGACTTGATATTCTCCGTGCGACGAAGGGGAACACGTGGAAGTTCATTGACAAGGGTCATGAAACGTTTTGAGTCTACCTAACCATTTATGTTATCAATTTTCATCTTCTTTATTATTTTATGAGTAATTAAACATCAAAATGGGTCCGAGACTCTATAAACACCCTGTATATATATTAGATTGTTCTAACATAGGTATTTTGACACGAAATCGAATTTTTTCTGAAATGATATGCCAATTTTTTTTCATATTTCAATTCTACGACTCAAATTATTTCCAAATGTTAAATTTTGTAAAATTTGAAGGGAAATTTAGCGAGAAATTTAAAAATTTACCTTGGCATACTTTTTTAGTTTGCGCCAAGATTATTTCACTTGGCGAGCTTCTTAATTTATTGCAACCTATTTCCCTTTCCCTTTTTTCATTGCAGACGAACGGGAAAAAGTCATCGTTCATACTTTCAAATAATTTTAACAGTGCGTAAAGCACATTTGATGTTATTATCGCTTATAACAAATAACAAATACGACCAATTTCAAAACGCGCCAATATGTAAATTTATGTGTAACTTAGAAAATTTGGAATAAAAAATTATAATTTTTTGCAGGTGTGCCTAGAAATACATCTACTTTAAAATAATGTTAAAAATTTTACAGGTTATAATTCAAAACGTCTTTGGAAAATTTTATAAAAATTATTTAAAAATACAAATTAAAAAAATAAACCATAAAAAAGGGGCGAATGTTATTTGGAATGAACCTAAATTTCGAAATGTGAGAGGAAGAATCAAATAAGTTTAATAAAAAAAAACAGATATCAACAAGTATATACCAAATTCAATTAACATGGAGGAGCTAAAATTTTAAGAGCTAATTTTTTAAACACTACTCGTGCGAGTTTTACAAAACTTGGTAATTTGGCATAATTTGAGTCGTAGAATCGAAATGTGGAAAAAAAACTGGCATTTAATTTCAGAAAAAGGTCCGATTTTGTGTCAAAATACCTATGTTAAAACAATGGTATATATAAATCTAATACATATCCTAAGTCGCGCTTTTTAGGGAAAATTTTCAAAAAGTATTTAAATTTTATCTTGGTTATAAACTTATTAACAATTATATTATCATGATGGATTCTGGCACTAATTCGCAGCTTCAAGTTTTATAATATATACAGTCAGAAACTATACAATAAAAAGTAAGATCTAATTCGCATAATTTTAAATTAAATAAAATGCTTGAATAAATTAAAAGAATACACCAAAAGTACTAATTAAAAAAGATACAAAAGTTTAAGCTATAAGAAATTACTAATTGCAGGAAAAAGAACCTCAAGAGAATGATAAAATATTTTTAATATTTCCTAATAATTTCTAAGAATCGTTCAAGCATTCGACAGAATGAATATGAAATTTTATACCATAAACTGATTTACCGAAACAGAACAACATAAAAACCAAAAAAATAAATTAAAAAATTACGCCCCACACTTAAACCATAAAATTCAGTTCAACAGCAATGTAGCAAAATAATTTTTAAATGAGCATATCTTTAGAATTTACGATACACAGTCCCGCGCGCTAAAAAATGTTCGCCCCCCCGTACAGTGTTGCTACTGCTCGCTTTGAAATCGTTGAGTTTGTTAATCAAAAATTCGTTAAGGTCTGACAAAATAAGAAATAGATAATAAAACAAAATTCCAAATTAGGGCTTCCAGATGCCCTATTGGGTGGAGGATTACGTTATTCAAAATTGGATGGCTCTTACCGCTGTTTTATCACAATACGAGAAATATACATACATTTATGCAGATTCTTCATTATTTAATTTTTTTAAATATAATACAGGGCTCTAATATTTGGTGGCAACAAAAGAAAGTGAACAGACAATTGAGCGCAAAATGCCAAACGAAATTAATAGTCCTTCTGGGCAAATTGAAGTCAAAAACTTTCAGTTCATTTTATAAAGAAAGTACTCCATGTCCCCCCCTCTTATTACAGTCTCATAAGATAAAATTCTATGGAATATATCCAGAGAATTTTTAGTTATCTAAATGTAAGCAGGAAAAATAATTGTTCAAAATAAATAAAAAACTGATCTACTACCAGTTTGTTTTTAGCTTACCAAAGAAAAGCTAAACGAGTAACTTTTTAAGTATGATTTTAGAATCTTGAAAATTACAAACACAGAAAACATATTTCATTGACTACATTCACAGCATTTATGCATTGCAAACTGGGAAGTTCATACTTGGCTGGAGCAGCATATAGTTTCACAAACACCCACATACACTACGCTTCAATTTTCCGGTTTAGGTCATGGCATCCAATTCATTAGACTCGATATCCAGAAATTTCTTCAAACTTTCTGCCAGTCTGGGCCATCTCGCCCACAGCATGTTTCTGCGTGACATCTGTACGTATGGACAGAATAAAGGACTGTTTTTGTCTGTATGTATCTCGCATAATTCAAGAATAGCCGCAGAACGTTGAAATTTTGTGTAGGGGACTGATATAACATGTAGTTGTGCACCTCCCGTTTTTGTTGCAATCGGCTGCTCCACATGTATTCCCACTCTGTTACCTAGCTGGGTAAGCTTAGTGTTTTGATTCTTATATATTAGTAAACTGCGCATTTTTTGCTTTAAAATTGATTGAATTATATGGTTTTTATGTTTCCTGTCAAGGCTTTTTATGCCTTTAGTTAATTTGCATGCAGTAGTTGTAGAACAATCAACAATTAAAAGTTTAAAGTGGCAAGTTAAGCCTAACGAACCGCTATTGCTTACATTTGAAACGCAGTGTAACAGTGAATTAATTCAGTTTCTGCACCTTCAATTTCTTTTTACCGAGTGGGACCCCAAAGTTAATTTTCAGTGTCATGCACCGAAAAATCTGCCTTTTTGCGCGCTGGCCGAATTGCTTGTTTTTGCCTATAAACTTTAATTGTAAAAATTGATTTTGTAACTGTTTCAACTGTATTTGGTACTTTACATTTTTCTGTATTTTTCAACTGTTAATGAAGATGTTGAGTTTTCATGCATTTTTGCTTGACGCGAAGTGAGAACTGAATTAAGCGAATGAGAAATTTATCTTTAATGAAATTCGAAGAAACAAGTTTAAATGAAATGCAGCAAAAGCGTGCATAACTTAATAGGCCATACAAGTAGGCGATGTGGTGTCCACATCCGATTTTTGTAAGAAAGTGGAGGAAGAATATCTAATGTAAGCGAGCGAAATTTATAAACAGAACCAATTTTATAAACAGAACATCATTGGCGACGCGTGATAACAATAAACTGCTTTTATATGTGTTGTAACACATCCAATAACATTTACCATTTTAATTAAACATTGCGTCGATTTATTAAAAAACATGAACTTTACGCTGCAATTCAGTTCTTGATTAAAATGTTTGAAAACATTTTTCGGAACATCTTCATTTCTCATGAAATGCTGTGAAATTTGCGTCCTTCTTCCTAGGATCTAGGTTCATCGGTATCGGTATCTCTATCTGGTAAAGCGGCGTATAGGAAGATTTTGCTTTTACCGCTGCATTGGATTTTATTTGCCTTTAGGCTTTGGTTTCAAAAGTTGTAAGGCGGAACCCGCCACCTCCTTTTAAAAGGCGAAATAGTTCAAGGACTACTGTACTGACGTTGATAGATTCATAGTCTTGGAGCTTTGTCAAGGTAAATGCAGATACACAAAGTCTCTGGTAAGTAAAATATACGAAATAAAGTTGAAAAATACAAAAATTATGTACACTATTTACTCGTTTGAAACACACTAAGTAAACTTTATGTAAGATAAATGCTACCATCTGATATCAGACATTATGGAAAATAGTTCTAGGGCGTTTTACCGCATGCTCGATGGTGGGATCATAATTGATGAGATCTCGTAAATCTAGGATCATATCTATGCGGATATTATATACCAGCTAAAGACTGCATTTTAATTTCGAAATGATCTACCTACGTCATCACTCGGTTATTACATACAGAACTACTGCGGATTCTGTCACAATAACAGGGTTAGATCATACGACCTTGGATCATTTTCACTTCTCCCCAACAGTTTCAGATAGTATTACGTAATAACATGGAGCGAGATAGCTCTTTGCCATGCTATTTCCGGAATCTGCCAAGTGCTATAGATAAAATAAACCAGATCTATAAGCACAGGATGCATCAATACGATGACGACTTTACGGATTATGCAACTTAAATTGCACAACGCTGCTAAATTTTGCGTTCTGATGTACTGAGGAATTAAATAAAATGTGTAAGTTACCGGCAATGTATGAAACGCTGGCATTCTATAGAATATCTAGGCAATTTATAGAATGCCTGACGTTCTTAGGCAAAGTACGAAACATGATTGCATCCATTACCTAGGCATTCTACAGAAAGAGAAATGCTCTTTAGGCAAAATATAGAAAAAAGTCATAAGGCTATCGTATAAAAGATGTTCATTCCTCAAAAACACAAATGTTACTTTGAAAAAATAATGAAAGACTGCCATCAAAAAAACTTAGTACGTTAAAAAAACATGATCTTGGTACACGATAATAAATTTGTATTCTCTGACTGGAAATCGGTAAGATCTACCCGACAATGGGAATTAAATTCAGAAAAATCATAGGTTTCACAATAATGCCTTTTTTAACGGTGCCCGCCGAAAACATCGCGGACGAAAACGCCGCGGAGAAAAGAACATAAGGCGAAAACTTCATGGGAGGTAAAAAAGCAAAGAAAAAAACACCGTTATCGAAAATAAGGCGGTTCAAAAACTTCGCAGTTTAAAAACATCGTAGTAAAAATATAAGTACCCACAAATCATCGCATGACGATAACATCGCAGACATACGCTTTTCAGTCTTTAATAATTGTAAATGGATATTGCATGATGATTACTACTAACGTTTTTTCAGTCACATAACCTAATCCTAAGTCTCTGGTATACTGGCATATTAGGATTTAACCACATGACCGTAGACCCGACCCGTGAGGGCCTTTATCAATCTATTACTGTTTCCTTTTCGGAGTTTTCTTTTTAGGAGCTTGAGAAATCAGGAGTGCTAGCGTTACAAACGCATCGTATATTTTCATAGTAGTAGCGCCCTCTTTTGGGTTGGCTTGTGACTAAGGGAAGCAACTTTTTGTTGGATAAGCAGTTTTTGTTGCATAATCTATATACAAAACACAATTATTATCGTTATAAAATATTTTTACGATTCTTGAATATATAAGTATAAATAAGTAAATTTTTCTGGGTTAAATAAAGTAGAAATAAAATATACACAAGTCCTTTGCGGATTTTTAGGTTCGGCTGAGGATCGAACCAATTATACTGGAATTCATAGAACTATGCTCAATTCCACTCGGCTATCGAGGTTTGTGAAAACTGTTACCGTGAACCGTTATGATGAATTGTTCTTGGTCTTTTAAATGTTTGGGACACAGTGAAATCGTAGTTTCCTATATTTTTTAAGATATTGTGCTCACTGCTATCAACTTTTGAGAAAACGTTGTGCGAGTTAATTAAGATTTCTGAGTCCAAAGGTTTTATTTTAAGGTCGTAGTGAATTTGCGTGTTTCTAACGAACCACGGTGAATTAGTAATTATTCTGAGGGCTTTGTTTTGAATTTTTTAAAGAGCTTGCCTATGACTTCTAGCAGCTGTTGCCCAAGCAGGTGCAGCGTAGAGTAGTGATCTGATACATTGGAGGTAGATAATTCTTTTAGTGCTGAAGCTTAACGTGGAGTGTCTGCTTATTTCTAATAAGGTCACATGACCTGTTAAAAAAAATGTTTATATTTTGGCGAATCTCGCATCACGTGACCTAGACTGACTCACGCCATCTGTTACGGTGGCGAATCTCGCATCAATTGACCTAGACTGACTGACGCCATTTGTTACAGTAAAAAAAATAATTTTTTACATCAACGGACACTTGAAAAATAATTTTTAGAATGAACGTTTTCAAAACTTCAAATGCAATTAGCAGCATTTCAGCAGTTTCTCAAAATTGCTCGATTTTTTGATAGTTATCAGTTATTTATAAACAAAGTGAGCGGAATTCCAAATCAAATAGATCAGGGGTAGCGAACCTTTTTGGGAAGGGTGCCATTATATGAAAAAAAATGTTACGCACTAAAAAATATAAAAAGGCGAAAAAATGTTGTTATAGGCTGATTATGGCATTTACATTGCTAACAAAAATTAAAAAATTAGGTGTTTTACATACATATTAGTTAATCTTGAATGATATTTTGATTTTATTATGTTTATAATAGAAAACATTTGTTGATCTAAACCTACAACAATATATGACAGGCAAATCGCGTAAATTTAGAAAATTGCTTGTTGGTACAAACTTTCAAAATTCAATGATTTTGATGACTTTAGCTGAAATAAGTTCCTTATATTTACATTTCAGTGTATGTCAATAATTTCGATTTAGATTTCAGTTTGGTAACAACTAACGTCTCGCAGAGAAACTGAATTATTATATTTTTTCCTAACGTGTTTATGTGCATAACTATTAACGGAATTGATACAGACGATATTATCTTTCTTTAAATCCTTTAATATTTCAATAAATTTTCGTGTGTCACTGCTAATGCTTCGCCGTGCCGTGGGTTGGCTATCCAAATAGATATTTAATGAACAGATTCTAATCTTCGGTATATAAAAAGAATAATCTTCCTGTGTTCAGAGGCACAGATTTTTACCTCTATTCCTCAGACGAAAAGTATAACATATACAAAGAGATCCTCCCTAAGTTAATATAATATACAATAAAGAGCGGAACTAAGCAAACCGCACTCGGTTCAATCTTTGCAGGCCCCAAATTCTGCTTTCCGGTAAATTCGTTAAAAATTTTATAGCCCCCTCCCAAATTCTGTTTCCTAGTGCCTTCAATATATTTTAAATTTATTGGAATCCCTTAATTTCGCTGCCTGGTATTTCTGTAAATTCTAAAAATTTTCCCACTCCAAGAGGCCACCGAAATAGCATATTTAACTAAATTAAAAGTTTGCACAAAAATATAAAAAATAAAAAGAATAACATGTTTGACGTTTAAGAAAACATACGTTACAGGAAAAACAGTTATCCTAAAATATTGTTTTCTCTAGTTTTTCCTAAAACCAGTTCAAACAATCGCTAGGATCAGTAAAAATTCTGCTAACCGTACACTCACTTTGCAGAACGTAAATGTATATTATATAAAAATATGAATTACATTTAAATGTACATTGAACTTGATACAATACCGTAATGTAAAAATAAATAAAACATGAGAATCAATGAAATCTATTTAAACCAATTTTAGAATCTTCAATAAAAATAAACAGAAAGAAAGATGTTCAAAATTATTACAGAAGCAGAAACCATCAGCTATTCTGTCTTACCTTACCAATGAAATAACAAAAGAATAATTTAATGCATATGATCTTTAAGAATCTTGAAACTGCACACACTAATTTTTATTAACTACTTTTTCCTTTTTTTGTTCATCTTTTTCACATCTTGTCGAACTTTAGCCGCGACACTACCATTGTATATTGTGAATGTTTTCCATTCTTCAGTATTAAAAATACAACATTCTTGAGAAAGAAATTTCACTACTTGATTGTACAAATCATCATCGGAATGCAAATCTGCTAACTGCAGAACGCGACATGCACTGCGGGCAGAAAGGCGTGATTTGAAGAAAGTCGAGCACTTTTCCTTGAGAGCAAAAATTTCGTATTTATCAGCCACTGCGTATAATTTTTCAGCTCTATCATTATCCAACGGTTTTTCCAGCCATCCTGAATACATGTATAGAAGCATTTCATCCATTATATCGGGTTCGACGTCTGAAATGTCAACATTGTTCCTTACCGATTCTTTCATTTCTGTTTCAAACATTCTACAAAATACCGCGGATCGTGCACAAAGAATACTCTTGTGCACGGAGAATGTTTTGGAACCGACTGTAATAGTGATGTCGAACAGCTTTCCAGTTTTGTACAGATTTCGTAGATCACTGCTAAACTGCCGATGATGAAGACTCGTAGGCGATGCAAAAGCACATGACGATTTTATAATCTCTGAAAAACTGTTGCAATCGGAAAATTTAAACTCGCATTTAAGTTGCAGCGCATGTTTTAATTCATTTTCTCTCAGAAGTTGAGAGCCGTATTGCAGACGAAAGTGGTCATCAATCTTTTTCACAGATCTAACAGATGAAAGGACTGAACTCGCTCCACAAGTGTGCGGCATATTGCCATGATTTGCATATTCCGATATCGGACGAGTTATAACCAATGGGTAGCTCTGGGAATCATTAAATGAGTGTGATGTTCCACCAGATTTTCTTAAATCTGCACATATCCACTCTTCATTTTTACGAAACAAATGTTCATTTTCATTATAATGAGAATCATCGATGGATATTTTGCTTTTGACAAAGAACGGTTTACATTCAGAACCATATATATTACAGAGAGAAACATCGAAAGCTGTATTTTTTTCCGTAGTTTCACGAATGCGAAGGATCAAGTGCCACATACAGGACTTCAGCGTATCGACGAAAAATACACGACTGTGTAATTTTGTACCAATCGGTAGCCTGGAGAAGTTCTCGATTTTCCATTCCAATGAAACTTTTTCCGCATTAATTACGGTGCGAGCTTTCTGCATTACAACATTCACACCATTCATACATTGGAAACTGGGAAGTTCATGATCGGCAGCAGCGGTGTGCAGTTTCGCGAACATATCTGTACTACGCTCCATTCTTGCTGAGTAAACATACTCGATCATGGCATCCAGTACATCAGACTCAATATCCAGAACTTTCTCAGATGTTGCTTCTGCATCAAGATTTTTTGCCAATTTGGGCCATCTCGCACAAAGAACAGCTTTATGCACTTGAAAAGTGACATCACCAGCACGTAACACAACGTCTGCGAACTGTCCGTTTCTGTAGCAGAGCGGAGGAAGAACATCGGGCGCTATGTGAGGAAATGGTTTCAAAACCAATTTTATAACCAGAACGTCCTTCTGCAGACGTGATAACAGATAATTCCTTTTACACGCTAAGTTACACTCCCAAGCGCAATTAGTTTTAATTATACTTGGCATCGCTTCATAAAAATGAAAAATTAAGGTTCTGTTGCTATCCTGTCCTTCAACAGAAAATCTGATACCACAGGTTTCCGGAGTATTCCCATTTCTCATGAGACCAACGGCAATGAAATCTGCCATCTTATTCCCTCGAGGAAATAAATTTACATGCCAAGTGTTACCAGGTAAACAATGTAAGGCAAAGCTTGGGCTACAAAGAGATTCTCCCACTGAATAATGGCAAAGACTGAAGTTCTTAATAATCCAAGTATAGGTAAATGCATCGCATTCTCGCTCCTCCATTCTGCTCAACCAGACACTGCCTTTAGAACGAATACGGAGTATTTCTGACTCTTTGCGTCATACGACCTTGAATCACTTGCGTTGCAGTTTTGGTTTGCATTGCTGTCGTCACATATTTTTTTCACGTGATTTCCGGAATCTGCCAATCGTTTTCGCTCATTCGCTGACATTTCAAATTCAAATTCTGCAAGTTCCTTAGCAGGAAAAATGATATAAGATGTACTTTTATTCTGCCTGAATGTCATGTACGTCATGCATTATTCACAGCATTCACGCATTATTCTTAATTTTCCATTCGTGTGCGACGAATGTGATCCTCAAGTTTTGAATCGCTGTATGCTGTGTTAGTCATCGGTGTTTCATAAACAGACAAATCTAAAATATTAAAATTATTTTTACGGCCTCAGAAAGTTGCTCCGTGTTCTTGGTTGGAAGCTTTTTTCCATAAATTGTTATATAATTTTAATATACATTTTGCTGCAGGAAATTCTAAGTAATTATTATTTATGTGGAAGTAAAACAACGAAGTTATAATTAAAGGGAGTTGTGTTATTTATTGAAAGCGTACGTGGCTATTGGTATATTTTTAGATGTTAATTCGTTTACTAAGTTATTCATTTTTGATTTTATATATATATGCTGCTTTGCTCTTTGTATTTTAACATACTATTTGTCTAATTTTAATGTTTACTTTCAAGATAATGAACTCTTCTGTTTCTTTACGAAGTTGTAATCTATTTGTTATTTGTCTATTTATACTTATTTATTTATCGATTTATTAAATATTCATAAAAATATATTCAGACTAGGTACTGAACTGATTTTTAGGATAAATTGGACAAGAATACTAGAATTGAAGAATGGCCCGATAGAGTATTTTACCCGGTTTTGTTGTGGCAATCAACGTATTAACGATTATGGCCATCAGAACAAACGGTAAAAATCAGCAGAAGTACGGCAAAATCCGGCATAATGCCGCAAAATAATTTCTTTTCTGTTACTGAATTGAGGGATGGAAAAAGCAGCATATATTAATTTTGCAAACATGTTTAATCATAAAAATGTATCAGTAAATATATTTATTAGTTTTACTATATTTAAGTACAGCAGGCTTAATATCTGTTTTAATTTTATCATTCGGATAATGCTATGGAATTCTCGAAGTCCTGTCCATTTGTATACGAAAACATTTAAAATATATCGCTTATTGTGATCAAGAATTCGATTAATATCATCAAACTATTGTAGAATAATTTTTTTAACTGAAGTTGAGTCGCCAAATAAAGTCAAAATAGATTACAAAAATTGCCAAATGACAGAAATGCGCCAAAAAAGCGATTAAGTCACAGCCTGATTTCGAATTCATTCGATAATTTAAAATTCAGCAAAAAAACAGCCTGAATTTAACCTAGAATTTGAATAACTCTATTGATTTTGGCCCTCCCCAGCGGTAAAGTCGCTGACACGAGTAGTTCTGTCCGAAGGTTGATCAGTTACAGGTTTCTTCAAGAGCAAAAATTTTACTGCAGTTTTTTTCCCTGAAAATAAATTTTCTGAAAGCATTTACACTAAACTGAGGAGTTTTTTTTTTGTCGAATTTAGAATTTCACATTAGCATGTTCTCTTTTAATGAGGAAAGTACTTCGAGTATTAGGAGTACAGCATCGGTCAAATAATTTTCAGAAACTTTATGAGCAATTCATAAATGAACTTTTGCAGTAAATTCGTTATGAGCAGCTCACAAACAAAATTTTGCCATTTTCCTTTTGAAGTGCTGAGAAAGTATTTATTATATGTTTGTAGTTATATTTATATTAAATTAGTTGCATTTGCTATTATGAAGAATATTTTTTCTCATCGTTTAATGTTATCATTCGGTTAAAGCAAGCCTCAGCAATCTTTTCCCTCTGTGTGTCAAAATCAACTAACACGTGGATATTAAGAAAACATTTCGAGCTATAAAACAGTGTAATTTTAAGCACATTCGAAAACTAAAAAAATAACTAAGAGCTATTTAAAAAAATGCAATTCCATGAAAATTTCAGAAGATGTGAAAGTACGTAAAAATTCCAAATAACACATAACGAGGACCAGCGGCGTAACTAAAACTCTTGGGCCAATATGTAAAAAATTTTCCTGTCCCCCCAATAAATTTAATGTGCTTAAAAAATAAGATAAAAATGAAGTCTGAAAGCTTTCAGATTTTATATTACGCCCAAAGGAGCTTGTTTTACCGTTTTCTGTGTTACCTTTATTTATTAAATATCATATTCTTCGTATGCAAAGCATAAAATTCAATTCAACAGCAACATCGCATAAAATATTTAATAGAGCATATCTCTAGAATTTCCGATACACAGTCTCGCGCGCTGGAGATAAAAATGTTTTTTTCTCCCCGTACAGTGTTGATATTGCTTGCTTTGAGTTTCTTAATCAAAAACTCATAAATGCTTTAAAAATATGAAATAGATAATAAAACAAATTCTAAATTTGGGCTTCCAGATGCCCATATTCGGGTGGAGACGTACGTTATACCAAGTTTCATTGCTCTAGGTAGCATTTTTTTATCACAGTGCGAGAAATAATCCTACATTTATGCAGATTCTTCATTATTTAATTTCTTTAAATATAACACAGGGCTGTAATATTTGGTGACAACAATTTAAAAAGTGATTCGCCGTTTATAGTGAATCAACGCAAGATGCCAAAACGAAATCAATAGCCCTTCTGGGCAAATTGCTCCTTTGGGCTAATTATAAGCAAAACAGTTATGAGATTTTAGTTTATTTGGAATTATTAGCCCTATTTATCGATGCTTCTGAAGTAACTCCAAGGCATGAAAAGATTTTAATAACTTTTTTTACTAAACAGAAATTGAACGTAAATACCATTTCTTGTGCTAACAAAATCAACCACAGCTCATGGTGATGCAACTAAAGGAACAACAAGTTTAAAATTAAGTCGTGAAATAATGGTCAAAGACTACGCAATTTAAATCTACTGTAAGCTGACTAAGTAATTCTAAGCGTAGTTACCTTGTCGGCTGCGATTAATACTGGCAGGCAGATTGCTAGAGTGTGATAAGTGTGATTAAGATTGTGAGAGTTGTGAGAATCGCTGCTTACTGTGAGTGCTAAGCTACGCGAGAGTTTTGTGAACGGAAAGCGATCGAGATGGTGCTTTGCCGTCAAGCTACCTTTACAGTATAGCTTGACAGTGTATTGGTGATTGTTCCACGGTGTTTATTTTAAGTTTAGTGTTGCCGTGAAGCTACCTTTACAGCGAAGCTGTGTTGCTGATTGTTTCAGCGTATTTATTGTAGATTTTCGACGCTTTTAAAGGTAATTTTGGAGCTGTGCTGTAAATAGTGATTCCTGTAAATAAATCGTGCTTTTTATTGTTCTGCATCGTATTTTCATCGGATACTCTCAAATCTACGAACCCGTAAAACGCAACATTATCTTGTTGTGTATATATCTATGCACGGAGTCCCTGTATGATTTACTTACGGAATTTGTTTTTTTTGAAGGGACGAATATATGTCAAATATGAGGAAGAAAAATGCATAATTCCACATAATGTTATACGGGAGACAATTTTTATGAGAGTTAAGTCTGATTTTAATTTGAAATTTTAAAACACAAAAATGATAATTTTTGATTTAAAATTTTTATTCCTTTTAATTTAATTTTATTTATTCATTTTTCTTTACTTTTGCCCTTAAAATCCCTACCCCCCAAAACGATGAAAGTTATCACTAGTTTGATGCTCTTGATTTCCAGATTTTTAAGTTTGGAAACATTTTTGTGACAACCATTATATACGAATTGAAAATAAATGCATGTAAACGTAACATAATGCAGAATAAATTAAATGGAAAATTTCCTAAAAAAATTATATTACTTCTTTTTTTTTTGAATTATTTCCTAAAAAAGTATTTTTTACGAATAAAATTTATTTTCAGAACAAAATAGTACTACACTCACGTTTGTGAAAATTGCAACACCAAGAAGGAATCGTCATAATTGAATGCAATTTAATACACAGTTGAGTGGTAGTGGTACAAATAAATGATTAAATGTTCAAAGCAAACAAACAAGAACAAGAGATCAGAATCAGTATTTTGTGTGGCCACCACGCGCCGCAATAAGTGCTGCTACACGACGTGGCATGGAGTCAAACAAAGTTTGAATGTCTGACTGAGGAAGAGCATTCCATATCGTTTGTACGCGTACCCAAAGTTCGTCTGCAGACGCAACAGGACGAGGATCACGAGCAAGACGCCGACCAATGACATCCCACACATGTTCAATTGGCGACATATCCGGGGAACACGCAGGCCAAGGAAGAAGCTGTACCTGCTGCGCTGCAAAGAAGGATTTAACAATCCGAGCAGTATGAGGGCGGGCATTGTCCTGTTGAAATACAGCGCCTGGCAAGCTTTGAAGGAAGGGAACAGCTTCGGGCTGTAGAACTTCACGGATATACCGGTTGCTGTTCAGATTGCCCACAATTCGTAGCAATTGAGATCGTCTATGATATGCTATGGCGCCCCAGACCATAACTCCGGGTGTTCGTCCACTGTGGCGTTCGATAATGCACTCCGGAAGGTGGCGTTCACCGGCATAGCGTCTGACACGAATGCGGCCATCATGGTACCACAAATTAAAGCGGGATTCGTCAGAAAACACGACATGCTGCCAATCAGCACGCCAGTCTCTATGCTGATTGGCCCATTGTAGCCGCAGGCGGCGATGGTCGTGCGTTAGGGGGATCCTGTATAAAGGAGTCCGTGCGCGCAGTCCACACTGCAGCAGACGTCTACGAATTGATGAAGCACACAATGAAACACCTGTAGCTATTGACCACAGTGCTGCCAATTGTCTAGAGGAAGCTGTACGGTCCGTCCGCGCCATGCGGACCAGGTGTCTATCATCGCGAGCTGACGTCACATTTCGGGGTCCACTCCCGGATTTCCGAGTTGTCCGACACTCGTCCGTCCACTGCTTCCAAACGCGCATCACTGTGCTGCTGTTACGCTGCACACGAGAGGCTACTGCACGATACGACAATCCAGCTTCACGAAGGCCGATGATTCTCCCTCGTTCAAACTCTGTAAGTTGTTCAAATCTCGCTCTCTTTCGTCGACGAGGCATAAGTACAGATTGAGTTAACGTTTACCACTAGCAGATAACCACCGATAACCATACACGCCTCGCTACAGCCGTCTATTTATTCGGATCCATCAGCCGTTCAGAGAGCGCTGCTCAGCATACGCATGCGCTACGGATTTGCAATTCTAATCATTTGCATATCATGCGCTACTTTGCATTTCCTGAAAATTTCAGCTCACTCGCGTAAGTCCTTCATGGTGTTGCAATTTTCACAAACGTGAGTGTATAAGAATTGATAATATCGATAAAAAAGGAGTGTTTCCGGAAGCTAGATTTGAATGTTTGTAGAAACCGTATATTAATTATGCTGTAAGAAATTAGAACAATTAGATAAGAATAAGTATTATGAACGTATTTGTAACACTTATTTTATCTGATTTTATTCTTTATTTCTGTTATGCGCGTGAGTCCATCAGTGGTCGACTGCTAAGACTGCTGAATACTAGTAGTTCGGCTTGCTAAAATCGTGGCAAATGGACTGGCAACGTGTAGTTTATGTAGTTTCCTTCATGTGTAATGTAAATGCGAGCCGGTCTTTTAAGATTCTGTATAATTATGAAAAGTTTGTCTTAAATCGGTGATTCCAAAGACTTACGTTGCTTTTGTACGTAGTCAGTACCGATACTACGCTCGTAGCGGTAAGTTCTTTTTAAATGATTAATAGAGAACGAGATGATTCATTCAAAGTGATATTTATCTGTGTTCTTAAGGAGTTATATTGCAGCATACCTCGTCTGTTTAATATTAGAAAAGGCAGATTGCCCTCGAATGTTTTGCCATAATCAAATAAACCAAACCTTATATCAGAAAAGACGAATGTGTGCGCCGTGGAAGTAGTCAGCTGATAAATGTTCACGTTTACAACTTCTAAAGTGTTGCCACATTTTTTATACCCGATATACTATTTATATTTTATATGTAAACTGACGAAAGTATCCGGACGTTACAGTCAAAAATATCCGAATTTGATCCGGATATCTTAACTTGTAAAAATGTTACTGTTTGGAATTTTGAAACAGGTTCAAAATTTTTTATTAATTTTTTGCTCTTCTGGAATATTTATTCACAAAGTTTATACGAACCGTTAACACACAAAAATAATAACTCATTTGGAGACACTGGAAAATGTAAAAATGATTAATTTGTTTATTCTCTGTTTTGAGGCTGTGGATGCCAAAGATTTGTAAAGCAACTGAAATTTTAAACTCTGTTTTATAACTTTTATTTTGGAAAACAGGATTATTTTGAATGCTATTTGTTTATTAAATTGTATAATGCTTTTTTTGTTAATATGTATTGAGTCAAAAATGCCAACGTCTGGCTAGCCCAATGCCTGGAGTACATTAGCGCCGAGAGTGTGGTTGGAGCACTTTTCAGGATAATTCAAGCATGATTAAATCAAGAGTGATATTTTGAAATTGCTTTAGTAAATGCAGAGGACGACTTCCGGAACGTCAAACAAGCCAGTGCAATCCAATATTAATCATATTCAGAAGGCATATAAGCTACAGAAAAACAATGAGTGAAGACGTTTGAACCACCTAAATGAAACTGCAGAAACCGAGACTGAAGGACGGCAACAAAATAGATCACACACCACACACATACACACACATGCACACAGCAACAACAACAAAAAACAAGTGGCTGAATCTGACACTGGAAAAAGAGGATACGGATAATTTGGAGCGTGAATCCCATTTGAAATCATATCGATTACAAATGTCACAGGCCAGAACACTTCAGGGAATTTTATCATCTGTCTTAGAGATTTTTAGAATTTGGTGTGAAACCTACGTGGAAAATGAAGATATTATTTGAAAAAACTCGCTAGGGGCTATGACACTCCTGTGCAAAAACTGTGCCTTCTTAAGTTTCGCGAGGAGAAAACGGAATAAAACCACATGAATTTACACGGTGTTGTCAAAAAGGACAAGTAAAACTTTTACCTTTAGATATGAGTACCCGGAGTATTTGAAACACCTTCTAATAAATGTTGTTCCTGAAAACGAAAAAAAAAAAGTTCGTGAAATTCATGTTCATCAGTTCTTTTGGTCGATGGGTGCCAATATAAAGTCACTAAACGGAAATGGCCCTTATTTTTCTTTTTAGTTTACAGCCAAATAGTTAACAGAATTGGAACTGTCCATACCGATGCCAAGGAACAGAGAAAATTTGCTCATTTCTACGTTTGGGATACAGATAATGTTGTATATCAATGCATCAATTTACCGCAAAATAGGAGGCGCCTGGAAATTAGTATGAGAAAAATTGAAGAGATCATGAATTCTCATGCCTTAGAAAAACCCATGAAAATGCTTTACGAATTCGGACAAAGTCGCTTGCAGCTTCAGGTAACACCTTTTGCTCAGCGATGTTCACTTACTAAAGTTGTTTTGAGAATTATCAGCAATAAGAACAATAACCAAACCCATGGCAAATTAAAGCCATGGCAGAAAGTTGAGCATGGATTGGGCTTAGTGTCTCGAGTATTTAAGCTAAAGCTATAAAATCTTCTAAACAACATTCAAAAACTGGCTTTTTTTAGAAAAATCCAAGCAATTATGCATATAATCGAATTTCGAAAGCGCAAATTTCCACACGAGCACATACAAATAATATTAGATACTGGTTCAAAGTTATCAACAGGAGATGTAATAAATAAAATTGTTAAAAGCGAGATTCCTCCCATTTCATCGTCTCGATTGTTCGAAATAATTGCTAATAACATGATTTATACACCCTGCGGCAAAATTATCCTTAATTGCCAATGTGTGGTACATGGAAAGTGTACCAAGATATTTCTTATAGAGTTTCAACTAACAAAGCTCGGAAACATTAATGGATAGCTTAAATGTGGGCGAAGGAATATAGGAAAAATTACAGTTCCAAACGGTCGGAAAATTGTGTAATATTTGGGCAGCTTTTTAGAACCCGTTAAATACAACAGTCACAATAAATGTCGAAATTTGTGCTACTCTGAAAAGGTTTTGGTGTTCATTTAAATATGTGTACAAAAGCCAAACGTTAATAAGAGAAACAATTGGGAAGAACAAATTAAAACTTCATGTTTATACGAGATATGTGAGTGTTCCAGAAGCTATTTGCAAAGTCTTTTATATGCAAGTGCATAATCAGAGCCGCACTATACGTAGACTTTGCATTTAGACCAGTGCATTTAAACAAGGAACATAATGTACACTTTTATGCAGGAAATGAAGCACATGCCGCTTAGAAAGCAACAGTCTGAAACACCAAGCTGAAGGCTTGGTTTAAACTAAACCAATCTGATCCAAAGGGCTCAACAATAGATTAATCCGGAAATATCAGAACATTACGTATGGAATGACAATCTGGGAGCCACAATAAAGAGGTGCTGACAAAATTATTAGACGAATGTACTTAGCAAGCTTGAAGGAACTCGAAAGATTAAGAATTATTAAGTAATTAATAATTTAAGAATTCTTCTTTCAAGTTGAAACCTGGTGTACTTCGTTTGATAGCATCAGATCAATTAAACTTTATAATGAAATTATTGTGTATGCTATATACCAAGAAGTTGCAAAATGTAGGGTACCTTCTCCATGATACTGTATGGCAGCGCGCAACTGATAACACAAAGCTGTATACTTTATTTAAATTGCTGAGGGAACTGTTCGCAATGGTTTGTATATTTCAGTATCAGGTAAACCGACCCAGCCAAACTTTACGACGACAAAAAGAATGGAAGAACATTGTTGCGAATTTCATGTTAATGATCTGTAGTGCAACCAATGCGATTTGCACGCTCTTTAAAGATATCGAATCTACATTATAAGTGCTAAGCATATCCTCAGTTTGCCAAGTGTACATTTGCATTTACCTGATACTGAAAGTGACCTGTACGATGCAGAAGAAGACCAAACCGTGGCAGAGATAATGATATGCTGTTTTATTGGAGAACAAGCAGTTGGATTTCAGAAAGTCGTGGAAGCATCTAACAGTTCTACGTTAGACGAAGAATGTTTTTTTCTTGATGGACCAGGGAGAAGTGGCAATTTGTTTCTGTACTCGATATTTTTTCCTTTCTTCTATTTTTCTTCGAATGAGAGAATGATTTAGTTCTATCCTCTGTATCAAACTGAACCGTAGAAAACTTATTAATTAACCGGAAGAATGTACCATTCATTATTTAAGTTACCCGTTCCTGTTACCGAAACTTCAGTACTTCAGTATCGCTAATGGAAATGAAAACAAAAGATGGTGGAAACGTCTGAAATGTAAAGGTCTTGATTATTGACGAGTGCACAATGATATCCTGTTATGTATTAAGCACTACTGAAAACTTATTGAGAGAAATCATACGACTGGGTGTTCCTTTTGGCGGAAAAACATCTTTATGAAGTGGAAACTTCTGTCAATGCCTCACTTTAGTTCCTCGTTTAATGCTACCAGTCATAATACAATCAAGATTTAAATATCCCGGAAGCTTTCCTCATTTTGAGAAACTTTGACACAAAACGCGGTGTGTGTAATGGAACAAGATTGGTCTTTAAAAACATGCAAGAAGATGTTTTACACGCTGAAGTTATTACGGGTTAAGGACAAATTGTTTTGGCTCCAAGCACTGACCCTTTTAACTCGGATTTGGAATTATCATCCAAATTGAAGCCAAGGAAGTTTTCTGTCAAGCCTGCTTTTGCAGTGACCATAAATAAATCCTGGGGACAAACTTTGCAAAAGTTAGAATATATTTATGAGAACCTGTTTTTTGGACAGAGTCAATTTTTGCAGCATTTTCCAGAGTCTGTTAATGTTGTAATGCCAAAGTTAAAGTACTCAACACTTCACTTCAAGGCAAATTGTTGTTTGGACGCAACAATATATTTACCTAAAATATTAAATACAGTGTAGGTTTTTATTTCATTTCATGAGTTGATCTTTTATTTTCGCAACTTTAGTGATCATTGTGAGGCAAAATGTGAATTAAATCGCAATTTAAAACAATAAGATAATTGATGCATCTTCGTTCAATGTTTATTCTCATACCACATCTCAAACGGTGTATAGGATGTCCCAAAAGGTCGTTTACGAACTTTACCTGTTGATCTCTCAGATCATGACGAATAAATATTTCATAGGAAGTTGTGTCCGAAAATCAAATTATGCAGTGCTGCAGCAACGTGATCGACACGCAAAGAAAGAGAGTCGATAGTGGCGTTAACATGACATTAAAAAAAACTTAACGACAGAGATGAAGGAAATAATCATATTTACAGGAAATATTCAAAATTCCTTCCAGCCATCGCAATGTGTGGAAGCATTGATTCACGGATAAATTTGTTCAAATTGCCCAGATATGTCATTGAGACACGTGCCCCCGCTTACAAGACCTTGGCGACGAGGTGGATGTCAGAAACTTCATATATTCTTCCAAGGAAAATTTCATGGAGTTAACCTCAGAAGAATCGCGGTGGTCTCCCAATTTCCTGTAGCACAGCTTCTTCTACTGAAGGTATACATGCAATACGTTACCGACCGATATGGCTGCTTACTTGAAAAATTCAAGCCTGACTCATGCAATTTCACTTCATACGCAGCGATTGTCCGAACAAGGATTACTTGACTGTACATGCGTCTGCTGACTTCCTCATTTCTACGCGTGGCCCCATAAATGTAATACATATTTAGCCAATTATTTATTACTGAATCGATGCATCCTTCTCCTGCAAACATCCTACCGTAAAATTGTTCCCCTTTCCGCTATACAAATATGCCTGAGTATCGTCTCGTCTTAGGACAGCTTATGCTTCGAACATTCCAGTAGACATTTTTTCAGCACGATAACCTTTGTCGCTGAGCGACGAATACAGACTTCAGCCACGCATAGCTAGCTCCTGAGGAGTTCTGTGTTGTGTTGACAAAGAGAAATTTAACAGAAATTTCTTCCATATGAGAAAAAAATATTGACCAATATTCATAGGCCAAACGAAAAATATGCAGTATTGTTTGGATTAAGAACTACTGATTTGTTATTCAGATCTGCGTGATTGTATTTACTTGAGACTTAGGAAGTAATATGAGGAAATAAACTTTGGTTTTTAATTGCCTTTTTCACTCATCTTTATGTTTTTGCATAGCTTTAAATTAATGCTGTAAGTTTCTGTAACTTGCATAATAAATTAACTGAGCATTTATTTCTAAATTTGTTTTTGCCTGATATGTATTGTTATAAAACTTCCTTTTTATAGATTTATTTCGTGTTTTGGATATTCTGTTTTATTTAGAGCTGGCAATACTGGAATTTACAAGTGCCACTGCACGATGCGGAGCAAATTAAACACTGTTGCAGAATAGTAAAAACAAATTGAGAAAGTAAAATAGGATACTTCTAAATACAATTACGTACATGATTAGGGATGAATCTCAGATCTACAGGACGTGGAAGAAAATTACAGAAACCTGAATCAGTATGCTGAGTAAAGCTCGTGTTTTGAGCCAGAACTTTACAGTTTTCGAATCTTTAGAAATTAAGTTTAGAGAGATACATGCAAAAAATATATAATTATTGATGATTGATGTAAAAATGACATTGAGCGTGTATATGAGCGTGGGATGAAAAACATAAAAATGTCTTCAGGCGGTCTCGAACCGTTGATCTGAGCCTGCGCTATCCACTGTTGTTGTTTACATGAAAAGAAGTGAGATAAAATTAGACACCTAAAATGAAGAACAAAATGTTCCTACATTTAAAAACTGTGCAGGAGAGATGATGATGTAAACAAATAATTGTGTATATAGATTTAACATGCTGAACAGATATGCTGCCTAGCATCAGGAAAAGTAATCTTTCGGAATAATTTGACAAGATTTCAGCTAGGTTTACAAACAGGACAGAAGATCATCAATAGAGCAACCGCACCATCATTCAGACTTTCGGCTTGCATGCTCTATTGATGGGTACTATCCACCATCTGTAGCTCAGCGGCATTTATTATAACAATTTAGTGTACATGTTACATTACAATTGGTTAATGTACAGAACACAGGTAATTAGAAATGTTGAATACATAATATAGCTTTAAACTTAGATAACTTTAAAAATAAAATATAAATAGAAAGTCTATGTAGAAGTCAACATATGTAAAAGTCCATATGTAGAACTCCATAGTTTAACAATAATGTTAATTAGATCAGAAGCATGATTTGTTCTGCATTACGTGAATATTTAAACCTTTACGCAGATTCTTGTTTCTAAGAAACCAGAGAGCTACGGTAAGAAGATGAAGAAGTTTACTTTTTAGAATTTGTATCTTATTAATTTCCTTCTCCTCTTCCTTACTGTCTTTAGTCGCCACCCTCATGATACATCACCAATAGCTTATAGCAGACACCAGCCAATTACGCCAGCGAAGCATAACTTACGCTGAAGTGAGACGCTCTATATGGCTGCAGACATCGGCTTTTAGCAGGCAGCTGATCACGGTTTCGGTCATAACTGAATGTGTAAACCGTTTTCAGCATATTCTGACACAGTAGCCTGTAAAGTTTGTAAAGGACCTTCTAGGACACCCTACATAAGAACTTGAAAGTCGGCATTACTGTCTACTTTTTAAGTATCCCACTCTCTTTCCATGAGATTCATACCGTAACGTTTTATGCGGTTGCTAATTCAATTTGTTAGAGAATCAGAAGCTTACTAGAATGCACTAAAAGACTACACAAAGTAATAATAGAATAAAAGATAAGTTATGGTTATTTCTTTGGTTGCTTACTTTAAAAAGCCCAAGGTATACTCGTTCGAGAGAAAGGATGCTTTCGGGGAGGTAATTTGAAGGAAACAGACTCGAATTTACGTTACACAAGAGAAAAGCCAGGAAAATGACCATGCAGCAGGCCCATTTGCTGGAACTTGAAAGTAGACTGAACTACCCAGTACTCAGCGATTTTATCCATTTTTCCACTGTTGGGCTGAAAAATGTTAAGTAATTAAAGGTCTCATAATTGGTAATATGTAGCTTAAATTTCGTACATCTTCTCCGTTCTGGGATAACACGTGCCAAGTTATTTTCTATAGGAAGATAAGTACGCCAATGTTGGCTACCATTTTTCTTTTTATTTTCAAAGCAAGTATTGTAAATAAATAGTTTTAAAGGTATATAATTTTATTTTATTCTTTTTTTATTGAAATAAGTAACCTAAGAGATGTATTTCTTATGTTTAGAAAAATTTTACCTCTGTCTTAATGAGCTGATGACAAAAGTATGTTTTCTGGCTGGAAGTATTCAGTTGACGCATGCGTGAGAAAAAAAGTGTTTGACATGTGTTGTTATATCACAGAAAAGTCCTAATTTTAATTGCCAAAATATTCATTATTAAGAATTTTCAATACGTCTTATAAGCAAAGAAATTTAAAATTTGATAAGATACATGTTTTTCCTGCAATATCCTTCGACTTCAGTACATAAATTCGATAAAACTACACACCTCCAGCAATGAAATTTTATCTAAATTCGTTAATATCCCGTGAGAGCAGTTAGACACTTTCTTATTCGAAGACATTTCGTCTGAGGGTCGCTCATTTACGGTGAAAATTTCACACCATGCGTTTTGAAATTGCCTTAAAAGAAATTAATAGACTCTCACCACCTCAAGGCGGTACACAGAGGTAGCTTTTTCAATTTCCTTCTTTATGCCCAAGAGCCAAAACGTCGAAGCAATTTAAATACAACAAAGGAATGGAAATGGGAGAAAAAGTTCACGAAATGGATTGGTAAGGAACTGAGCCACTCGTCTAGGAAATTTACGATTGCTTGAGTGGGTGCAATAAATTTTAACTTTTGAAGAAGTTTTTCGGTTGCGAATTTTCTAGCCGATGGGATTTCTCAATTCCCCCCTCCGCGTTTTATGCGATTGAATGGTTTCAAAATTTTGAATTTGAGGATTTCATCAAGCAGAATCTTGGCAAAGTGGCAATTTCAGACAGTAAAGATGCAAAAATATCACTACGGCTAGCAAACGGCACTACAGGATTTCATCTTGTAATATTGTTAGCCTGGTAAAAGTCTTTGGATAAAGTTTTAAAATCAGATCGTTAGCAAATGTTAAGGAATATCATTGTGTAAAACTATACTTTTTCAAATGATATAATGCAAGTTTATAAAAAATGCTAATATTTTTAACTAATGATAAAACTGCTGCAGACAACGAAGGAAATTATTTTAACCACTAAGAGCAATGCTTACCTATTTGCCAGTTACCGAAAGTTTTTTTTTTTTGCTTATATGTATGTAAATTCAAAACGAAAAAAAAATTAATTCAGAAATTGGCATGGCATTTTAATTTGAATTCTGTACAGATGTTTAAGTTGTAGCAGAAATTTGGATACTTTGTAAACAATTATATAAAATCAAAAACAGCCTGGCACACCAGAGTGCGCTTTTCTTATAACGTTTTATCACAAAGGTAGAATAGTCAACCAGCGGCCGAGTGGTAAAGTCGCTGAACACTTTAGTTCTCACCTGCGCTCGATTCCAGGTGAACAGGCTGACTTCAGGGACGTTTTCGTGTTTTTTGCCATGTTTAACGTGTATACGAGCCAGTTTACTTTAGAAAGTCCTCCACGAAGGCATCCCTTCCCTTAGGCAGATAATCTTAGTGTGCTTTGTCGTAATCTTAATAAACCAAGTCAAAGGCAGAATGTTTTGTTTAGGAGGGGGTTAGAAGCTTTTTCACCAACAGATGGCACTGCACCATTAAGATAACGAAAATGTGAAAATTTAAATCCGACCAAAGACATGCACATGATGGACTGCTACTTTCTTTTGTTGTATTGTAAACCTCTCAAATGGAAAACAGGAAAGCTTTATTATCAGTGAGGAATACGCTAATAAAAATTAGACAAAAAAAAAAAAAAAAAAAAAAAAAAGAAGGCCCTTTGTTTTGGCGTAGTTTTTAGATAAAACGCTGTTGATTTTGAGGGCGATCACATCGAAATTTCTCTTTTTCAGGAGCAAAAAATAATCATCTTATATTCTCTTATTTATTCTTGCAGCGTGATATTACACCATCGCCATCTATCGATGGAAACTTGAAGTAAACTTTATTCTCCTCCCAAAACAAACCTGTACCTGTGATAAGATTTGTGTGAATTTTGCATTCTGATTATGTCACATTTTAGCATATAAGATTTTATCTGTTTTTTTTTGTTTTGTTTGATGCTTTGAAAAATACCCGATTTATGGAACATCCTGGATTTTAAAAAATGGCGAAATACATTTAAAATATTCTCGAAGTGTAAAGAAAGAGATCAAGTATAGTTTTGTGAGAAAATACTGTTTTTAATATCCCAATTATTGATCAACATCTTAAATACACTGCAAATGCAAGAAGCAAATATGTTACAGATAATTGGCGTAAGTATTTCAAATGTTTTGTTTTTTAATTGTCGGGCACGTAGCCATCTTAAATTTGGTTACTACTGAGGCCGGAACTTGTGGCCGCATGCCTTCTCCTGGACTCAAGCCCGGGACCTTTCGGTATCTCAGTAGGTTCCCCTAGTCACTGTATTGTCTGGGCTGCACTGATTCAAATGTAAATATTATCTCTCTAAAAATACCTTTAACACTTCTGTAAGAGCGCTTGGATTTGTTTTGTCTGTAGATGTGTCTTGCAGCTGATGGACATGATATTGGAAAATTATCTGCGAAATAAGTGCGATCACCAAGCTTAACAGAAGAGCTACATTTGGTAAATTCGACGCTTCCGTTTTCTTGTCGATTTTCTTAGGGGTACACCGTTGTCCGAATGCATAAGACAGCTAACCACTGGTAGCTAAGCTGTAGTCGAAATCTTGTCGAGGAGGCTAGCTCCATGCATACTTTCGTGGTCATCATCTTAATAATGTGAACATAAGGCCAACTTTCCTTAGAAAAGCTCTCCTTGAAAGCATCTCTCCCTCTAAGCAAATAGCCCTCTACTGCTTTGCAAAACCAATTAAAAAATCAAACTAATGATACCTCACCTTCGACTGAGAATGTTCTCCAAGGTCAAGATAACCCGCAATTTTTGTTATTTACACGATTTCTTTATTTCAGAATATGAGAATTCTTCTTTGTCAATAACCAATATACTCATTGCATCGCTTACTGTCACTGCAACACAGAAGAAAGCACTTTTAGCATGGCGCAGACAACATGGTTTGGACCAGACATCAGTGGAGCACCGTGCATTTTACGAATAATTTGAAATTCAGCGTAGACAATAATTCTCCGTTTACCTATATCTGGAGAGAGCCTAAAACACGATGCCCTTTCTTGTCACCGCGTAAAAGGATCATTACAGTGGCGGAGGTGTAATAGTTTGGGCAGGCATTATGTTGGACGGCCGCCCAACGCTGCATGCATTTAACAAAGGATGCTCTGCATACGTTTGACTGCTTTGAGTTACAGAGGGAAGATTATAGAGCCCTATGTTCGAATCTTTAGGGGTGCAGTTGGTCCTGGGTTCCTGTTAATGGACCACAACACTAGTCCACACAACCTGACCATCTGGCCAACGACTACCCTGAAAATGAGGCTATTCTCCGCAATGATTGGCCAGCAGGTCTTCTGACCTTAAACCTGGAAGGTATTTTCTGCCTCCTTTTTGCATGCCTTTGCAGTGTGACGGTAACACGCTCGGCGCGTATTGAGAGGTCAAAGTTCGAGTTTCGACGAAGGCATTGCACATTTTTCATGTAGTGGTCCCTGAACTAAAAGGTGGTGGACGATGATTCTTCGCCACCAAGATTTGGCGACTGGGTCCCTTAATCCCCAGTCACCCTTTAACTCTTTGAAAACAAAAGCCTTCGCTAACCTGTATGTTAAAATACCGAATTGGTCGAAATGTTTTTCGAAAATCACAACAACTTCCTCCCCATCCCATCCACCAGCGCACAAAAAAGAGTGAAGATTCCAAATAACATCCTTTCTACTTCTAACAAATAAAGATAGAAAACCATAAATAAATCATTTTAGAGCAAGCTGTCTACAATAAACTGATACAATGCATTTGGGGAAACTGCATCTGCTACTGCATACCTTAGGGGAGGGAAGAAAACAACACCGGGAAAACACACAATTGGGGCGGTTGTTGTCGTCTGAATGAAAGGCCGTCTGGGCCAATATGGTCTTCAAAGAGTTAAAAGACGGAGTATATAATATATTTTATCCCTTCTTTCTGCATGCCTTCGTGGTGTAACGGTAGCATACTCGAACCATCTCTGAGCTAAAGCTACTTTGCTGTAGGAGTGGAATCGACTACCCACTTGTCTCCTGTCCAGTATACTGTCACGCTGCGCAATCTGTTCGGCTTAGAGAGTAGAGTATATCTCATACAAAACTCATTTTTAGTTCGATATCACAACGTGGAGTTTGGATATCCCTGCATTATGAGATTTACTTATAATCATGCGTATATAAAATTGCTTTTGAACAGTACATCACTTACTCTGTTATCAATGCATATTCGTATCAAATTTCGTTAAAATCTGTCCATTATGTTTTCAGAAATTCGACATAATGTAAAAATTCTCTTATTTCACTCACGAGTATATTATTGTTTTAATCATCAAGATCTATATGTTAAATAAAAATATTTAATTTATTTAATAAACGAATTTATAACCTGCGTTCAATATAAAAAGTTTGCGATTAAATGTAATAAGTTTTATAATTTTTTCTGAGATCTTTTACTCCAATAAAACAACAAGAAAAGTTACTGAAAGATATAAAACGTCTTTCTTTCAGTTACGTTTTATTACTCTGTAAGCTTGTAACTTTTATAACGTATTAAGCACCGAAGAAGGTGAAGGTTAATACACCATAAAAGCTGTTACAAGACGTACCTTACTCATGATGTCTGTTTTGAGTCAGTTAATTTTTATGATAATCTTGTGTGATCAACCCTAACTTAATAATGTTAGACAATGACATTAATAATCTTATCTAATCTAAACGAATCAAATTTTATTGCTTTTTAGAGTTGTATTTAGTGAATTATAGACGTGTATTGAAATGTTGTTCACAACTGTTACAGTTCAATGTATATTTTGATCAATTTCAAGATCACGTTTCCCCAGAGTGTTCACCAAATGACAAAAACACATAGACAGGTTATCTGAAAAATTTTGCGGTTTCTCAAATTGAAGGATACTTCTAAATATTTTTTACTGTTGGTACTGAATGACCTTGATAGTAACAGATGTTTTAAATACAGGAAACAGAAGTCTAGAAGGAAGTTCGATATGAACGCTATCGTGGACGAAATAATTTGTCACACATATATAGACATCAATTTAAAAATTATTAAGAGAGTGTTGTGGGGAGCCTTATTCGTGCTTATTCACCCCCTGTCGATATTTTGGACCTAATACATCAATCGCCTTTCCTTAAAAATTATTGCAGTGTTTATCTTCCGGTTAGGTGTACTCATATTTCTTACTAAAATTGTTCTCAAATCTGTGCAAATATTTTATCATCAAAATGTTTCTTTTTTTCAGTGTATAACTTAAATCTCATGCTGTGGATGCTTAAATATTACTAACTTAAAAACAGGCAATGAATTATACATTTAAGATATGTTATGAGGACCAAGATTTTCATTTTCGAATTTTTTTCGAAGGAAATTTTCATTTTCGCATATTAAATAAGGCACAAATATTTTTTATTAGCCTCAAGTTTCAAGAATGGACATTAATTTCAGGCAACAAGATCTAGTCTTCGGTAATCACGTGACGTAATCTAAATTGATGTTGGGTAACTCTTCATAGCTATGAAAGCACCCAATCAATAACTATGTTAGGAAACTTAAAATATCACCAACATGTATCTTAAGTTACAGTATCGACTTTTTTCACTAGCAAAAGAAACTAAGAGATTATTGTGATTTCTGAATATTTGACAAGAGAGTTTAATAAGCACTCCACTGAAGAAACAAAAAGATAGTTTAATTTAAAGGAATAAAGTATTTCTTTCGAAACAGATAAATGTACAAAAGTCTGATATTAAAATAGTTTAATTTTATGAATGTTTCTCCAAGATTAGTAGCTTTTGTTTACTAACATGTTTTCATAATAAAGTGAACAAGTTCACAACACTCTAGAGATACGCTCTGAAACACAACTATAGTTTTGGCCTATTATGACAGAAGGCATCTGTCTAAAGTGTAAGGTTAAACCTAATTACCTGCTAACTGCAACCTGTTTAATGTTCTTGTGCTAGAGATAAATTCTTGTCTTTGCTCTTATTTATAATTGTAAGTTTCAGAAACACACTCACAGTATATATATATGTATATAAACCCTAATATTAAGAGTTCTTTGAAGCACAAATGCTTAAATTTGTATGCGATAGAGAATATAGATTCGATGCACAGATAAGCAATTTACAGCTAAGCGAGAAATCTCTGTGCCTAAACAAAGACAGGCTAATCAGTCACCAAAAACATATTGATGAACTGGTAGATCGCTCACGAAAACAAATTGCTTCCTGTTGCGTTGCCAAGGCTCTTTTTCTTAATTACGCGTTTACTTTGTATTTAAAATTTGCCTAATTTGCATTATGTTGAAGGCTGAAGGAAGAAACAGGAAAGAACTAACATAAAAACATATTATCTAAAATAAATATTACGGTACGATGCCTTCGCGAAAGACCTTCCAAGGGAAATTAGTGTTATACATGAGCAGAACAATGAAAATGGCCGGATAGGAAGCTCCTTTTCTAGAATTAAAACCCATGTCCAAATATAAGTGTTCAGTGGTTTTACTATTCACTCAAGTTTGAGCATGAAATTGCAGATAATATTTAAATTATGAAGACAAAATTATATTATGCTTAACCATTTTTATCGTTATAAGTTTATGTTAAAGCAAATTAGTTTAACTACGTTAGCTAAAATTTGACATTGTTAGTTTTTCATTGTAAGTTACCAAATATATTTTATCTGAACTAACGGAAGATCTTTTAAAAAGAGTATAAAGGTGCCATTTTAAATCAATATTTTAACACCAAGAACACAGACCGAGTTTGAACAAACGAGTAGTAACAGCATTTTACTATGAAGTAGTAGTTTCGTAGGTGGCGTTAGCAGTGTTTTAAATGAAGGGAAAATATTGAAATAATTTTTAAAATTATGTTAAAATGTTTTAAATATTACTTAAATATGGTAAATTTAAAAAGAATATTTGTATCTTCTGGAAATAAAGTAATATTTCTGCTCAAAAACAATATTTGTTTCTCGTTGTCTTAATGCTCAATTATCTTAAGGGCGAAGAAATACAGCGTATGGACAGCCTCCATATTCTCCAGATTTAAATCCGATAAAACACGTGTGACATGCCGATTTGCATCCCCGGAGTCTTCACGTAGCGTATTCGAGGAATTTCTAGGCGTCATTCTTCGTGAATCCACTGTTACCTTAGAAAATTCTTCAGAATAATATAACATAATACATTTAAAATCCCTATACAACTTGCATTTCGGCCAGGGGTGACCACATACATTACGTTTTTCTTGTGTATCTCTTAAACGTTGTAAGAGCAGTTTTTCCTTGCCTCACTTTATATGACATTTCCTACGTTATTACTCAAATTTATTTGTTTCACATATGAGAAATTCTGAAATGCATTTTTAAGATACGTCAGGCATGAAAAAATAAAGATTTCATTTTCAAAGATGTACAACAATAAGATTTCCATTGTGTCAATAGGTAAATTCAGCATGCCAGCATCTTGAAATGCATAAAGGCGAGCTGAGCGTTGTGTGGCCAAATGTTATTTTATTGAAAAATGATATTTACGATGCTTTGCAGATACAAATGAAGATAAAGCAGCACCATATAATCAAGCTAGCAGTGTCTCTGTTATTTTGCCGGTAGTGTACATTAGAACTGATTAGCTGTTGGCATTAATAACACTACAAAACACGATTCCTCGTTTATAGACCATATGCCTCTCAAAAATGGCACAGAAATCCGTCAGAGGCTATATTGAATTCACACACCGATAGTCATGCAGAAACAATATTCGTCGCCTGACAACAGTGAGACTGACGGTTGCTCACTGTTGATGGAAGCCTTCATAAGATGGCAAACTTGCATCAACCAAACTTGGGAAACTGTTTATGTCGCTATGGGAGCAATACAAACCTCTTGTTCACAAACTATCTACAGTTATGAGCCATGAATCAAATACGACGGAACTTTACATGCAACATTTAGTCAACTTGTTGCAGAATTTGACGTAACTATAATGGCACCAAATGCGGTTCCTCTTCGTTAAGGCGAAAGGAACAAGCGTCAAAATTCTGCCCAACAAAATCGAAACTGAAGGCGTAGATACTGTAACTAATATGCTTGAAAATTACGCTTGGATTGATGTAACTATCTGAAGATCAAAATGTGGACTGAATTAAAACTAGTTATTCTCGTTTAGAATTTAATCTTACATGTATATCTAAGATATAACAAAATACGATGGCCGCTTTAAAAATAATTGGCGACCTCGAAATTAGGTATTCTAGATTTTATGCTCTGTCCCTAAATTCATCTGTTCTCTCAAATTTGAGATCTTTTCATGTTACTTAACGCTTAATGCAGGTATATCTTGTCCAATCAAAATATTTGTAAACCAAAAGTTTTTTAACTCGAACTGAAACTATTGATTCCCTCCCTTCTTCCTTTGAATTGCTACGACCACTTTTCGCTTAAGCTTTCCTCCTGGCAAGACGCTCCTGCAAACTTCTACACGCTGCTATACTTACTTATCTAAGATGACGTCGTACTTTAAAACCCGTGTACATTATTGTATTCAACTATGATTAAAAAATACGAGTATCTTGTCCGCTAAAGGATGATTTGATATGCGTAAAAATAAAGATTATGATTCTTCAAGCTCAGTTGTGTTAAATGCGTCATCACAGCTTTCACCTTCAGCCACTATCGTGTTCTCAGCCATGACGACTATCGAAAGATGCTAAAAAGACCGGATTCCTTCATCTACGCACTAAAGCATACCTATGCGGACTATATGTAATTTTCGTATATTCTATTTATATATATATTATCAACTTCATTTTTTCCGTTACATAATTTTTTGACTGAAATGCGTAAAAATAGCCTTTGGAATTTAATATTTAAGACATCTGCATATAAGGTTTATTCTATCATAATTAACTAATTCTGTTATAATTCATTAGGTTTTATTTTTGATGGGGATGAACAGATAGAATAAAATTATGCAACCGAGGTACACAATGTATAAATTTGTAAATGTCTATTGTTCATTATATGAATAGTGTAAATGTTAATAAAATTGCTAACCATCATAAAATGTCAGCATTCTTTTTTTTTAATATCAAAGTATGAAAGTCGCACAGTATTAATGAAAAATATTCTAACAATAATCTTGTTAGCACCAAAAAGCACAACATTTTATTAAGCGGTACATATTCTTTACAAATGGCTCATTTTTTTATTCTAACAACTATTATCGTTTTGTATCTTGGAAAATAAATGAAATGTGTTATTCGCTTAGACTGGCAACTGTTTTCTTCAGAAAAGAAAATACAAATTCTTTTTTTGGAGATTTGAGGGGGGAGGAACTTTTAAAAGCAGATGCTGTAGAAAGGTTTTTAAAGGAGTGACAGTCAACTTTTTTTATTTGTTTGTTTGCGAATTTAAGTTTTGAGATGTCGATGATATGCCAGAATGTTCCACTTTTTACCTGAGAAAGAGATCTTTTTCAAAAAAAAATTGTTAAGGGAATCGTAAATAAAGTATTTCATGGGAGATATATATATATATTTTTGAAATCGCTTTCAAAGAAGAATATATGTTTATAGAAGAATATATGTTAAGAATATATGTTTTCTTTAGAATTTTCATAGACAGTAATTCTAGGCGAAAGTAAATTATTTTTAAGAAAGGGAAGCAACTTTTCGAAGAACCTTCTTACCTGTGGTATTATTGTTAATTTTATAAAATCTTTTACTTTTTTTTCATAACCTTTTTATGTATTTTGTTTACAGTAAAACTTTTCTAAATGTTCTTAATGTCATTTTACTCCAATTCAAACATAGTGGAAGTGAGAGAATTCTTTGTACATTTATTGTATTCTATATTAACAAAGATTATACAGTTAAAAATGTTGTTGTGACTTATCTCACTTGTCTATTAGGCTGTTGAGAGGACTTTCGGCTTACCGTATATTTAGAGTGCCCCCTTGTCGCACAGGCACTACATATACATTTACGAAGATGAATGCCTACTCCGGGTTACGAACCCGGGCACCCATGACAACTATACCGTCTGGGCAACACAGTTAAAGAATAAAATATTTTATTTCATTAAAAAATCCTAACACACTTTTTTCAATCAAAATTAAATAATGAAATTATTGCATACCTAGACAGAAACATTGTTGAAGTGTTTTTGGTTTTCAGTTTGCGCATTTCGTGTTCTTGCAAAAGAGAAAGTATTGCCACATGAAAGAAATATTTGTTTCAGCTTCTTGCACATGCCTTAGAATGAAATAAATGTACAACTGTGCCGTGAATAACTGAGCCTTTTCTTTATTAAGCACATGGAAAAGCCTTCACGTGACTTTAATTTACGAAGAAATAATGTCACAGGAAAGTGTTTTCTTATCCTACGGTTTTCCTAATTTCGGTAGTTTAATTTAAACACGAGATTTTGCGTTCTACGTTTTTGGTTTTTCGGCACCAGTTCTTAAACAAGTAAATATGTCGTAAAATTTTTGATATAAAAATGTTTCAGATATTAAACTGAAATCTTCGTACCAAAATTGGATTGAAAATTTCTAAATTTCATGATTGCTCACCTAGTTCAAAATTATTCATTTGTCTTTTTGGTTAGACTTCCTCTCTCTCAAATTTTTGATTGTATTCTTGAGAGAACTTAAAATGATTTTAAAGAACAATGAGAATATATATAAATAAAATTTACTTTTAAGAAACGTTTGAGATTATAAAAACTAAAAGAAATACAGGCTAAAATCTATTACCGTTCTGTATGTTAACCGTCATAAAATTATATATATTTATAACCAAGGATCGACTTATAAAACAGCGGACCCGGACATAACCACTTACGGAGGCCCTCTAAACGTTTTCAACGTAGTAGATAATGTCTGATGTAAATTACGTAATGTATTTCATGGATTAACTTATTAGTGCAACATTTCCCACATAAAATTATTTAAACCAAATGCATATTTCTCACATTTACTTAATTGTACAAAGTAAAGGAAGTATCGTAGCTCAAAATAAAGGAAGTTCCGGAATTCATTTGAATGATTTTTTTGTGACATTTACATCTACAGACAAAATAAAGGAATCTTTTTCCGAAAACGGATTGTAATGGATTTAAAATGGATTAAGGAGAGATTGTTTTCGTGACGTCTGTATGTACGTAGGAATATATCTCGCATAATTCAAAAACGAGTAGGTGTAGAACGTTGAAATTTTGTACATGGAACATTTAGTTGTGCATCTCCCTTTTTCTTTCCAATCGGCGGCACCAATATATATATGTATGTATATATTCCCGCTCTGTTACCCGACTCGATGAGCTCAGTATTTTTATTCCTATATTTTGGAAACTGGGCATTTTTTGCTTTGCGAAGTAAAAAGTGATTGAATTATGGTGTTCTTATATTCCGGTCAAGGTTTTTTATGCCTGTAGTTAATCTGCATGAAATAGTTAGAGAATTATCTATAATTTAAAAGTTTAAATGGCGCTAGGCCTAACGAAGCGGCCATTTGTTTACATTTGGAATTCTTAGTAGAATAATGAATCAAGTCAGTTAGTGCCTGCCTCAACTTAAGTATCTTTTTCGCCCACTGGGACCGAAGTTAGCTTTCAGTTTTGTGCACCGAAAACTTGCTCTCCTTGTCGGTTACGCGTATTGCTTGTTTAGACGTAGAAACTCTAATTTTAATTGCAAAAATTGTTGTTTTAAGTGAATTTGGTGGCTTAGGTTTTCTGCATTTTACAATTTTTAATGAAGATATTTTGAGATTTTATGTATTTTTGCCTTGGCGCGAAAGGAAATCTGATTTAATTGAATGAGAAATATATCTCTAATGAGGAATAATAATAATTAATACTATAATGCTCGTTGATTCTAATAATAATTATTAATTAAGAAATAATCTTTAATTCGAGGAAAAAAGCTTAATTGCAACAAAAAATGTGTGTCATTTAAATAGGCTGTAAAAGGAAGTTATGTGGTGCCCATATCAGATATTTTATGTTTTGTCTTCATGGTTTCATTTATCACGCATTATGTAAAACAAAGGCTTGTACATTTTAAATTGGGATCTTATTTTGTTGATGAATAAAAATGAAAAACACATAAATATCTCAATGAGTTCAGTAAATGTCACTTCACTGGTCTAGTTAGTCATCAATAATAATAATAGAGATGCAAAACTGTGTTAATTGCTTTTAAATTGTTTAGTCTGTTAATCAAGAACAGGTAAATTAGATTAAATTTGAAAGTAAGATTAATATATTAGGCTTTGGCCTATGGCAGAACACTGGCGCGTGGAAGATAAAAATATTACATTTCGGTCAGTGCTCGTAACACATTTCTTTTAAACAAAGCCTTCTGATTAAATTTCACAAACAACTATCATACATTTTGCTGAAAGAGACCATAGTGTTTTTCGTTCAAAAGTTTAAAAAAAATTGTAGTTTTTATTTGTGAGTTTAAAAATAAGTCGTAAAGAATATAAAGTAATTAAGAAAATAAATTCGAAATTCCGACTGCGAGGTGCACATGTTTGAGTGGAGGACTATAAACGTTAAAAACACGATGGCTTTAAATGTCACAGTTTTTCCATAGAGTGACGAACATATATACTAACATTTCCTTCATTATTGAATAAAAATCGAATATGTACACCACATGACTTCCTTGTACGGAATATTAAATTATACGCATTTTTCATTTCATTTAAAGTTATTGGATTGAATTAAATCTACTTCGTCGATAGTGCATAAACTACAATAGAATAAATGCACTCTTTAAAATTCACTATATTTGTTTACCATAGCCACACTCTGGCGCTAGGTTCACTTAACAGCGTTACATATCATTCATTTTATAACTCAGAATGCACAAAAATTATGTATATCGACTGAAGAATTACCTAATCGTTGCCACATGTTCTATTCAAATACTGTAATAAATCTAAAACGACGTGTAAAAGAAATTAAACAAACAAAAAGAAAGAAACATTTTTTTTTCACAGCCGGTTCAGTATTTCTCATTCAATTAATTCAGTTTTTACTTCGTGGCACAGCAAAAATACATAAAAACTCAAAATATCTGTGTTAAAAATTACGAAGTAAATCTTACACGGTAATTTCCTCGAATAAATTCCAGAAAAGATTAAGCATGATTTATTCGCAATAATAAAAGAAGGCGTTATCTTTGTTTTTGCGAAACTTAGTTTCTTTAGATTGGCAACAAATCCAATATTCTCCTAAGTTTCAAATGTAAACAAATATGTCTGTCATGAGAAAAATGATTAGGCTTAGCCACACTTTAAAAACTTTTAAATTGCTGATAATTCTACAAATCTTGCATGCAGACTTACTAAGGCATAAAAACCTTAACTGGAAGATAAGAACAACATAATTCAATCATTTTTAAAGCAACAAATACACAATTTATCCACACAGAAGAACAAAAAAGCTGAGCTACATAAATTTATATACTTTTGGTGCGGACAATTGTAATCAAAATAGGAGGTGCACGTCTACATGTTATAGCAGTCGTATATACAAAATTTCAACCTTTTGAGGCTAGTCGTTTTTGAGTTATGCGAGATACATACATACGTACGTACGCACGGACGCCACGAAAAAATCTCTTCAGAATCCATTTTAAATCAGTTTTATAATTTTTTTGGGGAAAAAGAGTCCTTTATTCTGTTCTTACGCACGAATGTCACTCAAAAACATCGTTAACGTGCATTCGATAGCGATCAAAATAGATATTTTTTTTTAAATATGATATCCGAAATTTTTCGCGATTACAATACTTCCTTTTTATTTCGTACAAGAAAGTAAAAAACTGAGCTCACTGTTAGAAATTTGCTGTATTGAAGGACACGGTATTAAGAGTTAAAATGAAGTGTGACTGTTTTAATAAACTATCAGCAACTAAAATATGGTGAAAAACTTTACACTTATAAAGTTAGCTAACATTGCCTTATGACAGCAATAACACATAAATTAAACTTATGCATGCAAGATGAGATAAGTGACATAGGAACATTAGTTAAATAACTTATCCAGAATTAGCAAAGCCAGATGTACAGTGATGACAAGCTATATCACATGTGACATCAATTTTATTTCTTGTTCACCAGCATGATTATTTTCTAGAATAAATATCAGTGGAGCACAAATAAGAATTAGCCAGAATAATAAAACCATACTCGCTGATGAATACACATTGTTTTAACCAGGTCTATAAAAAAATGGCCGTGAAATATTTTTGAAGAGTACCAGTTCTACCGGAGACTATATAATCATTTACTTGAAATGATAGTAAAACTCGTCAACGCAAACATTTATCCGAAAAACCACGTGGTCGAAGAAATATAACATTAGCGAAGCTATCAATCAAGTTTCTGTCTCTCACTATTAGAAAAAATTATAGCAGCTATCTTCAATAATCAGGATTTCGAAAGAATCTTACAGTTGTCCAGGTCGACTATATACATGTCGATCTTCACGAAAATCGCATTTCTTGAAAAAAAAAAATGTAGCAGGAGAAAACAAACGTCACAGCATCAGCATGGCGGTAGGAGAAGGAACAGGGCGAACCCCCCCTCCTTCGCCTCCAAACTCCAGCGCAAAAGAGGGCCTAAGATCGGTTTAGAAAATCCCTTCAAAGGTTGCCTTGATGATGTGGGAATACAGAAAGCAGGCTTTCTTGCACACTGAACCGAGTAACAGAGTAGATATATATATATTATACTTTTGGCGAGGCCCATTGCAACCAAAATAGGAGGTGCACATCTACATGTTACAACAGCCCTATATACAAAATTTCAACGTTCTGAGGCTACTCTTTTTTGAGTTATGCGAGATACATACATACGTACGTAAGTGCGATTGAACGTACGTACGTACGCAAAGACGCCACAAAAAAATTTCTTCAGAATCCATTTTAAATCAGTTTTATAATTTTTTTTGAAGAGAAAGGAAGGGTCTTTTATTCTATCCTTACGTTCAGATATAAAGCAAAAGCATTGTTAAATTGCATTCGATAGCGGTCAAAATGGATATTTTCGTTGAAATATGATACCCGATATTTTCGCGATTATAATACTCTCTTTTTTCTTCGTATAATATAATCGTATGTATATTTACTCTTTTGAACTTTAATGGTAAACTCGTGGAGATATCAAACTGTAATATGAAACTTCTAAATTTCAGGTTATTTGCTAGTCTAAACGCACAATCCTTTTTCTGTTTCAGCTAAAATAAAACATTGAAATGAATATGAATTCCTATTTACAAAAGCCTCTTTTTTAATTTATATATTTCTTAAAAATGAATAAATATTTGCTTGCATAAATCCTTGCGATTTGAGAAATGTATAAATAACCTGTGTGGTTGGGCAGCAGTCATAATGTTACCCTATTGTTCTGTCCATTTTTTAGGAAAAGGATATTTGTAATCACTTAATCAAAGAAATGGCAGCGATTCATGGAGAAAACAAATAGCTGTAGATGTATACTGCTCAAAAACATTTTGGGGCAGTTTATATCTTCCGTTCTACTGCACCGATTGACGAAATTCAAATTTTTTATGTTTCGAAATCGCGTCTTAAGATATGTATCAGATTATTTATACATAGCATTGTTCTAATATAGGTTTTTTGACACAAAATAGGACTATGCTATTTCTTTCCAAATTTAGATTCTACGATTCAAATGATGACTAAATACTAAATTGTGTAAAATTTGGGGCGAAATTTATGGAGAAATTAAAAAATTTACTTTGGCGCATTTTGTTTCACTTTGAATAATAGAATTATTAATTCACTTGGTGAACTTCTTAATTTTATAGCAACCTATTTCCTTTCCTTGTTTTCGTTGTACACAAGCGGAGAAAAAGTCATCGTTCATACTTTCAAATAATTTTGACAAAGTGCGTAAACCACATTTGGCGTTATTATCGTTTATATGCCAAATTTCAAAACGCGCCAGTATGTAAATTCATGTATGTCTTAGAAAATTTTAAATAAAAAACTATAATTTTTTGCAGGTGTGTCTAGAAATGCATCTACTTTAAGATGATGGTAAAAATTTATAGGTTATAATGCAAAATGTTTTTCAAAAAATTATTAAAATATTTAGAAATATAAATTTAAAAAATCATTAAAATCATGCGAATTATATAAAGCTTAAATTTCGAATTCTGGAAGAAGGAATCAAGTAAGCTTAATAAAAAAGTTATATTAATAAATATATATCAAATTGAATTAATATTGAAGAGCTAAAAGTTTGAGAGCTAATTTTTAAAAAAATCACTCGTGCGATTTTTACAAAATTTGGCAGTTTGGCGTAATTTGAGTCGCAGAATCGAAATATGGAAAAAATTGCAATGTGATTTGAGAAACAGTCCGATTTTATAGGAAAATACTTGCATTAGAACAATGTTATATATAAATCTAATACATATCCTAAGTCGCGCTTTCGAGACATGAAGAACGCAAGTTGAATTTGGTCAATCGGCCCAGTAGAACGTGCGATATAAGACTGCTCCAACTTTTGTTTTCGCAATGCACTTAAAATTCATGTGAAAAGAATTAAAAAGCTTAATTTTAATTGGCTTAGAAAGTAGAAACATGCTATTCGAATAGCTGAATTTTATATAAAGGATAATGTAGAGTACTGAAACAGTTGTAAAGAATCATTAATGGAGTTTGCCCAATTGTTTTGTCCGGTCTATAGGTGCTTAAAAAGCTGTATAATTGCATTAAATAATCCGGATTTCAATCAATTTTGTTACAAAGCTGTTATATTAACAAAATGCTGGAGGGGGATTACGATAGCTAATTACCAAACCAAAGTAAATGAAACTGACAATTATTAGTGCTGTCTTTTTTAATAAATTAAAAATCAACTTTCAATTACATAACGAAAATGAAAAATATTTACCTCCCATTAGTGAAATCTAGAAGAGTTCTGCTTGCGTATGTTTACCTAATTTAGATTTAGGCTAAGAGTTTTTGCTTCTTAAGCATTTAGGAAGATAAATGTGAAAAATTACTTGAACAAACAAGAGGCGGAGGATTCCCCCCCCCCGACAATAGAAATTAAATTACTTCCTCTTCTTCGTCTTCATTATTGTGTTGTTTTAATGACGAAACTGTGATTTCATTAACGACAGCAAATGGTTAATATTAAGGAAACCACATGCACAGGAATTTTAAGCCTAAACAAACTCGTTTAAAATTAAAATTATAAATCATATTTCTGATTAATGTCTAAAGCTATTACTTTGTTTGAGATAGTCTTTAGAAATATAATTTAGAAAAGTTTGTCATTTTGAAGTACTTTACTAAGATTATATATTATAAGCGATATAAATGTATCGTTTTTAAAGCATAAAAGTCTCTCTTTGGGACAAATTTTCTCTCTCTTAGTGAATAGAAAGCGGAAAAGTATTACGAAAGCGATGTTCTAACGTCATACGAATTTATATGTGCTAATTAGCTGTACGATATTTAGCTCATTGATTCTTCCAAGTTTTTTTTTTATTTTTATGGAAATTTTATCATAAGAAAGAATAATAAGATAACTCATTATCAATATTTTAACACTTGAGGAATTCATTTTAGCACCAGAAGTGTTATTAGTCTCGAGCCTCACGTTTTTGTCCGCAAAACGTTTGGGTTCTTGTCACTTTTCCAATTATTTTCGCCAAATGTTATAGCTATACAATAATTTTAAAGAAATTATATAATGAAGAATCTGTAATGTATATATGAATGCATGTTCATTTTCATTGCCAATTCAAAAGCAATAAACCTTTTACTATACAAAGTTTGCAAAGAATGTAAATGATTTTCGACCTCCTAATGTGGATATAGACGGATGTTCCGATGATCGTTCAAGAAATATTGATGATCATATCGGCCTTGACACGAGAAAACGTTTTTAAACTGAAGATGAAACTGTAGAACTTCAAGCTGAACAAAAACTACAAATTCATCCTAAACAGACTTTGTTATTTGATTCTTCCACTGAAGGAAATTCAAAACGCACGAAGACCATCCAGCAGCGACTGGAATATCTCCAAGATGAGTATAAATTTTTAATTCAGGGTTTGCTGTTTACACCTCACCTCAAAACGTCAAATTACACTTCCAGTAACGGATCTAAAACAGTTAGCAACAACTACATGGAAGGATTTATTATTCCCTCAAAAACTGATAAAGTCTTTGTATTACACATAAAATTGTCGAAATTGCAAATAAATTTGATCCCCTTAGTGAAGAAGCTAACTTTCACATGGCTGACACACCTCATCTGTTGCTTAATAACTAATATTACAGGTGCTGCATATAAATACAGAAGTTGCTTTTGTAGAGTCATTAGGTTATTTAGAAGCAGGAGGAATGAAAAATAAGCAGCGCCCTCACCGGGAATCGAACGTCGGACTTCTCGGTTACGTGTCGAGAGTGCTGACCAGTACATTACGCAGGCATGCGAAGAAGGCGGGAGAAGTACCTTATATACTCCCCCTTTTAAAGGACGACTGGGGATTACGGACTTCAAGCGCCAAATCGTGGTGGTGGAGAATCATCATCCACCACCTTTTATTTCGGGTGCCAGTTGTTGAGACATTTGGATTTTTTTGAAGCAGGAGACATGAAAAATGAGCAATGCTCTCTCAGGGAAGCGAACCACGGACCTCTTCGTTACGCGTGGAGCGTGCTGACCGCTACACCACGAAGGCATGCGAAGAAAGGCGGGAGAAATACATTATACTGTATATGATGGTATGTTCATCAATTCACCAGTCCATAGAACAGCATACGTTTTTCACCTTTTACTCTAAATTTTAATTTTGATATCAAGCAGCGCTGTTTATGATGTTGATCCTCAGATCTTTAAATTTCTAACTTCCTTCAAATAGAACAAACTTATTTTTGTATGTGAGAATCACGTTATGTTGACTTTCTTCTTGTTCAGTGTTTTTGGAATTCTGCCATGCAATATGCATTAGCATTTAACCGGCGTTCAAACATATTTACTCCGAAGAACAATACTCGCAATGTTTTCCATTAATATTTAAAAACTCGCAATGTTTTCCATTAATAAATAGTATTCAAAATGAGAGTTTGATGACTTTTGATTCACAACGCATCATGCAAAAAATTACTAAATTGGAAATGGACAACCCATAAAGACATTTCTTTTCAAAATAAACCAAATTTTATCTGCATTTCCTTACTTATAAACCATAAATAATGATTAATTTAGTAATATTTTATGGATATTAATTTATTAACATTTATTTAATTAATTATTAATATAATTCGCTAATTATAACGTAGTTTCTTTTAGTTTCAAAATTTTATTTTCAGATTCAAACTGCTTAAATAAATGTATTCAGAAAAATATTTGTTATTTTTAACTGTGCATTTTATTTACTTTTTGTGTCAAACTGATAAGCCGTATCTAATGTTCCTAAAATTAAAATTTCAAAATAGTTCTGCTAAACTGTTTACATTAAAAAATTACGTTTTGAAACGATTCGTTTGTTTTAAAATATTCAGCTTTATTTTTTTATGAATCATTAAATTTTAATATTTATATATAACATAAACACTTTAAAATTTTTATTCCTTTAAATATATTATGCAACGGATAAACAATTAAAATATGTAATATCTTTATCTATTGCATATATACTTTTTCAAATGTTTAAAATATTTAATAAAGGATTACAAAGGAAACCATAATACAAAAGAACGTAATTCTGTTTTGAGAGCTAATGCAGTAATTATTCTTTTTCTTAGGGAAATTTTATTCGAAATTTAATTTTAATTCTCTTTCAATGTTACAGTTATCTTTGTTTATTAGTGAGGGTAGAAAATGTAAATAAATTAAATTGAATTATTAAGTTCTTTTGTTGATTACTTTCTTAATGTAAATACTTTTTTAATAGCATGAATTAAATTGATAATTAGATTGGATTAGAAATGACGTGTTTCTAATATCCTGCAGTGTGGAGATATTTTCTATATTGTAAAATGTATATTGACATGTACACAGAATGATAAAGATTTTATATTCATACAAACATTGTTTTAAGGAAGTAATTGATGTAAAACATTTGTAAGATTCATTATTTGTTGAATACTCAAACAAATACGGTGTTTCAGGTACAAAACTATACATTAGAGAAAAAGGAATTTAACCATATATCATTTCTTTTTTTCTCTTTTAAACACAACAAAGCTAAAATAAATCATGGATAGTAAGGTGCCTTTCCCAAATGTAAATTTCCTGAATTAATTTTACTTTTTGTGTCAATTTGTATCTTTTATTATTACTGTTCGTTGATCATTTAAAATATCTACCATAGCTTTAATTCAAAACTTCAGACAAAACTGATTATTAATTTCCTTTTGCAGTCCATTTTTAATTCCACTGCAAAATGTTAAAAAAATAAATATTAGTTTTTATTAATAAGTTAAGCCAGTAACTTTAACTCCAATAAAGGTTTCAGAGATGGTGATTAATTAAGACTAATTAGTGCACATTTTACGCTAAAATTACAGTAATCGATGCAAACATTTCACGCTTTTGATGACTACGAAACTATTTACTTTCACGATCGAATTCTCATGCGGGTAGATGGGGTATGAATTAAAGGAATTATTCCATCGTTGTTACTTACAGCAGTAGATGCTATCAGAGGGGGAGTAGAATTTATGAAGCACAAAAAACAAACAGTTTTATAAGCCATAAGCGAGATGCTTCTGCCATGACGTATTAACAGGATGTTAGATGTTGTTATTATTAAGTACGTATTTAATTTTAAAATGTGCATTTTGATGCAAGGTCCATTACAGTTACAATAAAAGATGACAAGTTCTACATGGTGTTGCGTATTACTGCAATAGTCAATCGATATAAAATACCTGATCAACGATCTCAAGTCAACGTATCTATTCAGGAAAGGGGAAGAAGACGTACTGTATGAGGTATGAGGTCAGGTGAATACGTTGTGAAACCACAGGAAATTCTGTTTTAGAAAGAAAGTTGAATATCACCAATCCTCAGCTGTGAGCGGAAGTTCTGTTTTATAGCAGTTCCTAGGATTTTTTAATGGGTTGTTCAGTTCCAAGATGGACAATACCCTTGATCTCAAAAAACTTTTCTAATATGACCTTACCTTTGCTGCAATCTTTGATTAACTAGGTTACGGAGGACTTTTAGATGACGAATATTTATGTTTTCTGTGAAACTACACGGAATGTAGAAATCGCTCAAAAGATTTCGAATGGGAAAGAACTTAGTAATATAAAATCATTGAATACTTGGTTAAAAAAACCAAGAAATAAAATCATTTGAACACTTGGTTTCCATTGAATACTTGTTCAATCCGTCTCAGAAATTAATAAGCATGTTTTCTCAGTGCTATTTGTAGCGTATCGATAACTACATAGCATCTTCCTCAGAATACGTAGATGAACCGGAAAGCTTCATTATATAACAGAACGTCACTGTTTCTCAAGCTATAGAAACGGACTTGACATTGAACAGTACAACCCTTTTAAATGTTTGACTAGTTTGGTTCCACATTTAGTGTTTCCGAAACAAAGTTTACATCCAGTTTCGACAAGTCTGCGTTCACTATAACAGGAAGCCTAAATCTCTAGTAAGCCCTTTATTTCTAAACCTTAGATAGTTATAAACTATCGGGTGAATGCAGAAGTTCTACCCGTTTTTGGATATGCAAATTTGCAATGGAATTGACGTCACACACGACATTGTAATGACGAAACTCGTCGGCCAATCAAACGTGTGGATGCCTCACATATAAATGCATCATGTCTCGCGCAGTTAATCACCTCAAAAAAAATCTCAGAAGGTGTGACATGGAAAGCGAGAAGGAGCATATAAGACGCAGTTTGTTACACGAGTTCGATAAGGAGAGTACGGCAGCCGCAGCAGGTCACAATGTTTGTCAAGTTTATGGGGAGGATGCAGTAGACGAATGCACACGCTGTCGATGGTTTCATAGGGAAGGAGATGGAAGCTGCCAAGATCAGGCTAGGAGTGGACGGGCCATCACACGTTGGAGAAGACGACATTGACCAAGCCATAAGGCGACCAACTCGAACCCAACTGTGCAAGGATTAACAGAGACCTTCAACGTACACCGGACAACGGTCCAAAGACGGCCAGTTAAGTTGGGTTTTACGAGAAAGTTGGATAGTTGAGTTCCACATAACCTGACAGCTAATCAACGGGATGACCGAATTTCCACCTGTGTTTCTTTGCTTTCCCGGTACAAAAAGACCCATTCTTGACACGAATTGTGACAGAAGATGAGAAGTGGGATTTGTACCATAACATAAAGCGTCGTAAGAGTGTGCGTCGCCCTTCTAATCCACCTGCATCGACTTCGAAGGCCGAACTTCATCCCAAGAAGGTGTTATTGAATGTATGGTGGGATGTGCAGGGAATAATTCACTGGGAGGTCCTTCCACTTAACTAAACCATCACTGCTGCCTTCTACTGTCTACAGTTAGACGGCGTATCACCGCTGCCTTCTACTGTCTACAGTTAGACAGGCTGTATTCAAATTTGGTAGCAAAGCGGCCAGGTCTCATCAATCGTCACGGTGTTATCCTTCATCATGATAACACCAGACCACATGATGCTATCATAAGTCGCCAAAAGTTACTCGGCTTCGGTTGGGAGGTTTTACCCCATCCTCCCTATTCTGACTTGGCACCGACTGATTATCACCTAATTCGTGCGTTGAACAATTTCTTCAGTCAGAAAATCTTTGATGATCTTGATGCTGTGAAAACTGCCATCCAAGACCTTTTCACTCGAAACCAGCGGAATTTTATCGCCGTAGGATTCATCTCCTACCAGAAAGATGGCAAGAGGTCATAGATAAAATGGGGATTATGCGCAATAACAGGTACTCTTCATTTTGCGTTTATTTGCTCTTCTTTGTAGGTAATGAAAACGGGTAGAACTTTTGCACTTACCCAACAGATAGATAGGCTGTATATATATTATTACTATTATTACGGGATTGCAGATTATAATTTTTTAGCCGAGAAATCAGAACGTATATCTGTTAAAACACTCATTGTCTTGAAATTTTAGATTTTACCAAGATTTTACCAATTATGTGTTGCAAAGAAAATGTAAGAACGTTTTTCCTGCTAAAGAAACTCATTGTGATTTCAAGCTCAGATAAGAATTGATTTAGATAATTTGAGATAAACTAGCGTGTAAAACGTATTGTCTGAACATCAAGGCTGATACGCAATTTGCTTGTCTTTTTCTGCGGAATAAAAAGGCCATTGTTGTCTTCTGACGTTTATAATACTATTTTGGATATACTGGTTTTAAAAATTTGCGCCAGAACCTTTAAGCAATTCAAACATAATATAGGTAATAATATATGTTGAAAGTATTAAAGCGAACAATAGGCGGACATTTAAAATTGCTACTTACATTTGTTGGGGACAGAACTCCGAACCAGGTATGTATCCAGTATCTATGAGGTCGCCATCTTTCTTCGACCGTTTCATGCGTCGACGGATGTACATCAGCGTCGCAATGATTATAGTCAGCAACACAGCGCCCCCGAGACTGCAACCAATTATGATCCATAAATAAATGCCTAGAACAAATTAGAACAGATGAAAACAACTTGAGTTTTCAATTTTACTTACAATAGTATACCAGAAATTTAATATAAACATTTAAAAGTTATTTATCACTTCTCTATTCATACCGTTTTTAAAAATCATTCATTAGTTTCAAGAATTTTATATGAGTTAATTAGCTCGTATGAGTTTACCATCAATACACTAAGAGAAAACAAGTTATGTTTATAAAAATATGATTACAGAGTTGTTGATTGGTTTTCCTCATCCGATGTCCGTCTAAGAAAAAATTAAATAGCAGTTTAAGTTCTTGTCAAAAGAAAACGAAATGTTTAAAAGTGTTTTTATAGCTTGATTGCATAAATAACAATTTTCATTAAAAAACTCTCCAAAGAATTTAGTTTCGATTTTTATTTAAGCAGAAATATTTTCGATTTAAGCAGGAAATATATTCATAACTCCATTTTATTCCATTAATCTCCAGCTCAGTCTAAATCAGGGGACCCTGGCTTGGGATGTTTGCATCCCTAGGGGATAGAGATGGATTTTCATAAATGTGACAAAGAGTGCGAGGACTGTAAGTTGGAGTTTCAGTGTGTGTGATAAAGTGTAGTTTAAAGCGGTGCATTTAAGAGTATCTGTATGGTTGTATGAGTATTTGTCAAGTACTTCCTAAGGGTATAAAGCATCAAAGTTGTGAATAACAGGTTTAGTGTTTAAAGCAAGTTCATGAAGCATCGAGGATTTTAATTATGATTTTGATATTAAATATCAATAATTTCTACATTATGAACAGAAAGCGAGCGATATTACCTTTTCGAAAGCACTGAACATTTATTTTAAAACCATTATGATAAATACTGACAGAATAAATCTCATAGCCAACATTTCTGTCTCTCAGTTGTGATTGCAATGAACGGAGTAGCATTTACAATTTTTCGGTGTAATTTATTTAGACTAACGGTTGACAACCTTCTTAAAGATTATACAGCAATGCAGTCTTCGAAGCAACGTGTACATCTCGCTTACTATTGCTTTTGTTTGTACTTCTCTTTGCAAAGAAAAATAGAAATAGATAACATACTGACAGAAAAAAGAAGATAGACAGACGGACAGTCAGACAGATAGCTAGATATGAACAGGGGAAAAATATTTAAGAAAAAGAAAATGAAAAAGAAAAAAAAAAGAAAAAAAAGAAGAAGAAAAATTCTGAAAGGTTTCAGATTTTAAATTACGTCCAAAGGGACACTTTTTTTAACGTTTTGTGTGTTACCTTTATTTATTAAATATCATGTTCTTCGCACTTAAACCATAAAATTCAGTTCAAGAGCAATATCGCAAAATAATTTTAAAATGAGCATATCTTTAGAATTTCCGATACACAGTCTCACGCGTTGGAGATAATGCTTTTTTTGAAAATGTGTAGAGTCATTAGGTTATTTAGAAGCAGGAGAGGTGAAAACTACGTAACGTCTTCGTCGGGAATCGAACCACGGACCTCTGGAATATGCTCCCAGCGTGCTGAGCACTACACCACGAAGGCATGCGAAGAAGGTGCGAGAAATACCTTATATACTTCCCCTTTTAAAGGCGACTGGGGTTTTGGGGACCCAATCGCCAAATCCTGGTGGTGGAGAACCATCTTCCACCACCCATTTTTAGCTCAGGCGCCACTGTAGAGTCATTAGGTTATTTAAAAGCAGGAGAGGGGAAAACTAAGCAACGCCTTCACCTGGACTCGAACCACGGACCTCTGGAATACTCGGCCAGCGTGCTGATCGAGACACCATGAAGGCATGCAAAGAAAGCTCGAGAAATACCATATAAACGATGCCATTGCTCGCTTTGAAATCCTTGAGTTCGTTAATCAAAAATTCATTAAAGTTTTACAAAATACGAATTCGATAATAAAACAAATCCTGAATTTCAAATCTGGGCTTCCAGATGCCCATATTCGGGTGGAAACGTTCAATATTCAAAATTAGATGGCTCTAGCTACCGTTGTTTTATCACAATGCGAGAAACATACTGTTGCGTTATACGGGTTCGTGGATTTGAGAGTATCCGATGAAAACACGATGCAGAACAATAAAAAGCACAATTTATTTACAAGAATCACTATTTACAGCACAGTTTCAAAATTACGTTTAAAAGCGTCGAAAATCTACAATAAATACGCTGAAACAATCAGCAACACAGCTTCAGGCTGTAACTGTAAAGGTAGCTTCACGGCAACACTAAACTTATAATAAACACCGTGGAACAATCACCTATACACTGTAAAGGTAGCTTCAGGGCAAAGCACTATCTCGATCGCTTTCCGTTCACAAAACTCTCGCGTAGCTTAGCACTGACAGTAAGCAGCTATTCTCACAACTCTGACAACTCTCACAATTAATCACACACTCTTAATCACACTACTTCTCGCTCTCAGAAACGAAGGGGTTTATATAGCTTTTCTTTAGGTTCCACCCGTTTCGAGAAATATCTCGACAGGAATTTATTCTAGAAGCTTCCCGATTGGACCATGGGATATCGCCAATTTGGTCGCCAAATGGACGATAAAGTCACCAATCTGGCAACCCTCCCATACACTATTTTATGGCAACCCTAGTGCTATGCCGGAAAGCTTACATACAGGCGCAATCGCCGAATTTTTCGCAACAATACATACATTTATGCAGATTCTTCATTATTTAATTTCTTTAAATATAGTACAGGGCGATAATATTTGGTGCCAGCAATTTGAAAAGTGAAACAACGCTTTTAGTGAATCGACGCGAAATGCCAAAACGAAATTAATAGTCCGTCTCGGCAAATTGTCGCTTTGGAATAAAAATGGAGGTACAAATAGGAATAGTGGCAAAAATATATAGCGGTGTGGAAAGATAGAGAAGAGAGATGAAAATAGCCATAAAATTGTAAATATAACAATGTAAGTGAAGATAAAGATCTAATAAAGAGCTGTAAATAGAAAGATACAGATATAAATAGAGCAACAGAGTTAAAGAGGCAGAGAGTTAGAGATGTGGAGACAGAGGAACACATATAGAAAAACAGTTTTATAGGTAAAACATTAAATACAGTGAACCTTCTGGAAAATGACCACATACAAAATTTTGCTCATATCTGGAAGTGGTGTTCGTAGCTAAGGTATGTTGTATGTTTTTATTTATGTTTTCAGGAGTACTAGTTACATTTAGAAATGGTCATTTTAGCGAGGTTGTCGCCACAAGAGCGTATTTAAATACCTTTCTCCATTCTTATAACACATATCCTTTCATGAAATTTTTGTAAAAGCCATTTTTAATGAAACTAATTCCATCGTTTTAATTGCCTGCAGGAACTTAAAAAATCATTAAACGCACTTTTCTTCGACTAGAATGCATAATCAGGAAGTCATGTACGATTTAAACTACCTCATCATGAATTCTGATTTAATTGCTTTCAAAGTTCGGACATTTTGTTTGATTTAATCGACTCCCTTAATTGCTGCCAAGGAAACGAACTGGAAATTTATGCTGCCGCAAATTTCACGCTTGGAATATTTGAACCCTTTTGTCGAAGATCTCGGTTGCTATGATACGAATAGGATGGTTTGAGATTTAAGGGAGTTATTGCACGGTTAAGATAATAGATTGAAATCTAAGTTTACTTTTTTTAGGTTTTCACAAAAGACATATAAGATCCCATCTGAATCCAATTAAAAATGGAAAGTCCTTTTTTTAAAGGATTATAATATGTTTACCTTGACATTTATTTTACAGTTCAGTTTGCTGAATAAGGCAACGCTTCTTTGCTTAACAATAAAAATAAACTATATAAACTGAAAATTATCGGATTATAAGCTGCAGCAGTAGTCTTAAATTCAAACTGTATGAGTGTTAAACGCACGATCTGAAAAATGTTGAGGAGCAAGAATTTTTTTTTTTGAAAATAAGAAGGATAATGAAAATGAAAAATGGGAATGAAAAAAATGAGAAAAGTACTTTTAATAATTTTTAAACTTCGCTTACTGAACATCTATAAAAATATACATAAACAATAATAATAATATCGTGAACGAACGGAATTTTAATTAAAATTTATTTTCTATCTGGAATCCACAAAGTTGGGCACTTGCAAGACATTTTTGTTGATTACACTTTATTATTTAAATATAATGATAGCTAGATGATAAATATTTAGACTGGCATTTTCTTTAAATAATTTTAAGAGGCTTGATTTATTATTAAATAACTTACTTTAATTTAAAGTAAATAAACAAATCACGGAAACTTTCTAAATTTGCAGAGAAAATTTTCCAAAATAGTGACAACTTCGTCTAAATATAAGGAATAAATAATGACAAACTAGTCTCTTTCTCTTATTTATTAAATTTGTTTTGAAGCAAAAATAAAAAAGCATATATTCGTATATAAATAATTGCAATCTTCTTTTTTAATTCCTTGTACGAAGTAAAGGAAGTATCGTAATCACGAAAAATTCTGGGTACCATATTTCAACGAAAATATCCATTTTGACCGCTATCGAATGCAATTTAACGATGTTTTTACGTGACATGTGTACGTAAGGACAGGATAAAGGACTCTTTTTCCGAAACGAATTATAAAACTGATTTAAAACGGCTTCAGAAGAGATTTTTTTGTGGTGTCTGTACTTACATACGGACGTATGTATGAATGTATGTAAATCGCGTTACTCAAAAACGATCCAGATATCCATATAGTGAAAGTAATCTTCTCTCATTCATTCTCGAAGACAAATTGAACAATGTTCATAGATGTAGCTTGGTGGCCATGGCCAGTTCGGGTCATCGATTTAGTTTGTAGATTCTTTTAATTAGAGGGTGATGCATTTTATACCAAATGTGACTGAAAATGAATTCAGTTCAATTTTGCACACTTAATTTGTACATTTGACTAGACCTCTCGCCTCACATTTCACCCCAAACACTTATACGGACTTCATTGAGCTCACGATATTCAGTGTATTACTTTTCGTTCACTCATATTTCAGAATCAATTTTGGCATCATTTAGACTTTCTTTTAAAAAATCGAATTACGAAACTTCTTCCCAGCTGAAAGAGGGGTTTAGTTTCATAACACTTGTTATTTATAATAATTATTAAAGAAACGTAGAGTGAGAGAAAAGCGACTAAAGAAAAAAGCTGTTATCAATCAGTGAATAAATGTATTTGTCGATGCAGTTAATGCACTAGCGAGATATAATGATGTTTGTATGCGTTTATTGGGGACCGTATTACTTGACCGAAGTTATATAAATAAAACATCAAATTGCCTCACGATATTTTCATATTACACCAAATTTCTTGATGTCATCCACTTAACGTCGTCTATATGTACTGTAGGGCGCTTTTTTCTATCGTTTGCTTGCATTTAGAAAGTAATTCAGAAGGCAAACTAATAATATTAATAATAATAATAATAAATCTGAAATGCTTCAGTTTTTAAATTACGTCCAAAGAGACGTCTTTTAAACATTTTGCATGTTACCTGTATTTATTAAATATCATGTTCTTCGCACTTAAACTATAAAATTCAGTTAAAGAACAATATCGCAAAATAATTTTAAACTGAGCATATCTTTAGAGTTTCCTATACACAGTCTCAGGCGCTGGTGATAAAAATGTTTTTTCTGTACAACGTTGCCATTGCTCGCTTTGAAATCCTTGAGTTTGTTAATCAAAAAATTCGTTAAAGGTTTACAAAATATGAAATCGATAATAAAACAAATTCCAAATTTCAAATTTGGGCTTCCAGATGCCCATATTCGCAGCAGGATTACATCATTCAATGTTCGATGGCTCTAGGTACCGTCGTTTTATCACAATGCTAAAAACATACATACATTTATGCACATTCTTCATTATTTAATTTCTTTAAATATATTACAGAGCTGCAATATTTAGTAGCAACAGTTTGGAACGGGAACCGACATTTAATGTTTCCAATGCAAAATCGCAAAACGAAAACAATAGTCCTTCAGGGACAAAGCCCCATTGGACTAATAATAATGTCATATAGCAAACATGAAATACGAGTATTTTCAAAATAAGGACAAATTTTATTGCCTTATGGTTTAAGTAAGCTTAAATATACATATTTACTTTACTTAGTTAATATTTCTGACAGAAAGATTTCTTGTCGAACCATAAAATTGTAGATAAACTTCAAAACTGTAGATAAATATTTCTCTCTTTCGTAGAACATAGTTCTGTATCTCCCAGTATTAAATTACCGGTAACTCAATTCGTTACCAGCATCTCTCATTATTGTATGACTGATTTAAAAAAAGTCAACTCATTATCAATACCATCATTTTTAAATCTTCCAAAACTACTGTTATCTCTAAGTACCTTTCAAGCCACTTTTATTTGCTCAGATTTCTAAGTTATTCTAGATTTAGCAAACGGAAAATATACTAAATATGGAATGTTATGTATTTATATTATCATTCTTTTTTCAGATTCCATTTTATGCTTTAGGAACTGTTTTTTATGATAACGTGGTTTCTTTTCTAAACTTGGGAACGTTAAAAACTATTCCATGTAAATTATTACAAATTGCTTTTTCGCTTTGTGACAGTTCGACTACATAAGGTATTACAGGAACGCCCTACTTTGTAAAGTGGAGAAACCTATAACTCGCAGTCGAGAAAAATCTGTAATTAATACCCCAAAACGCGAAATCTCTTAATCAAAATAATACGCAATGCAGAAAAGAATTCCATTCATTAATTTACTGATGCGCTACATAAGAAGGAAAATAATAGCTCCAGATTCCAAATGAATTTCATGACACAAAAATATTTCAGACAATTGACTGAGTGCTTGCAATTTTTTACTTATTTTTTTAGCGTAACAATTAACAACAATAATTGATACATAGATGGTCTGCCGATGTTCCATACTTAAAAGTTCGATTCATTTTTGCTCTTTTATGCTGAATCAAATTTGAGAGGGAGAGGGAGAAAAAGCGTGTATTTTGAATCTTTAAATTTCAAACGAACATATTTAAGAAAGAGAAAAGATTGTTGTTCTTCGAATTTAATAGCATGAGGCCATTTAAAGCACTGGATATTTTTCATAACGAGGTTATTTATATTTGCGTAGATACAATATGAAATTCCAAATTCTTAGTGAACACGCAAACGCAGAACATTTTCTAATCATAAAAATACTTAAAATTTCTTTTTAAATAAAAATATCTATCTGTTGGTCTATTGGTCTATAACAAAACCAAAACTTCAACAGTTATAATTGAATTAAAAGAACGTATACATGCTGTCACATAATGGATCATTTATTGTATATTTAATTTAGCTTTCATTTGAAAATGATAACATTGTTAGGAGAATTACGGAGAAATTATGCCCCCGAGGCCGAAGGAAATGATAAAGAATTAAAGATGAGATAAAAAAAAGTTTCTTTTAGAAATTCCATTAACGTCGTATATACTTATAAAAATAAATAATTTCTTAAAAATGTCAGAGTACAAAATTTCCTTCATGCAGAGATTTTATGTTTTTTTTTTCAGAAATGTTTAAAAATAATTCTCTCCAAAATTGTGTACTATACTCTGAAGTATTTAAATTGTAGAGTTCTTCTTTTTGAACTATTTTACGATTATTAAAAAAGGACATCATCAGTACAGAATTTTTGAAACTTTTGTGATTCACTGCACACTTTACGAAGTCTGTTGCTGCTACTCAGCAGTTCAAATTCGTGCAATAATGATAAATTATATGCCTTGTGAAAGTGATTTTTGAGCATTGACTGACAACGCCTAAAAATGTTTATTACTTGTTTTATTTAGTCAACTTATTATTAAAACTTGCCCCGAAAAAATAGTAAAAATTAAAGCCTTTGCAGAGTTTACCAACTGTTAAGTGCATATATTCCTATTACAGTACGCACAATATTATATATAGTCAAAGAACATATTACTTATGTGTACTGTGTATCACATTTGTTGTTGTTGTTTTCATGTCTATAATAAAGCCTATTCAAATAGGGAATATACAAAATATTCTCCTCCTAGAAGTTCAGTCTCGTAAGTAAGACCCCCATTGTATTTGTGGTCATTTTAGAATAATACGCTGAAAGCATGAAATTTCATTTTCTTAACAAATATTTTAATTTACATGCAATTTGGACCATTATGCGTTAGGGATAGACTAATGTGATCTACAATGATTCTTGTAAAGGTGCGAGTTTATAATTATATAATTAAATGAAAAAATTATTTATGCAACCAAATTTTTCAAGAGATTTCTTATTCTTCACTTTCTTTCCGACGACCTCTTACTGTACATCGGATTAATAAACCCCTCTAGATCTCCTCAGTATAAACCGGTAAACCAACGTTGGGAAATTATGGTAAAGAACAGAAGTGGTCAAACCTCATGTCAGAAAAAGCTGCAAGTTAGTTAGAATTCAGGTATATTCGAGCAGTAATTATATTTTCCAAAAGCCAGAAGTCCATATTTATATTATTTTAAAAGTAGTGAAAGAAGTTTCAAATTGAAAAAAAAATCTGGTTTTAAGCAATCATTCAATGAGAGTTTGCCTTACTTTCTTCTGAACAGCGAGTTTAGTTACAGAACAGTTAGTTTACTGAGTTTACTGAGAACAGTTAGTTTACTGAGTGGTTTTAGTTTACTTTATGTTTCATACATATATTTTATTTGCGTTAACAGCCGCTCCAGTGGTTGGCCTGCAAGAACCGCGCTATGGCCACCTTTGGTATAGAGTGTTATCTGTATAGTAAGTGTATTGTCTGTTTGAAAAATCTTTAATTGCCTTGCAGAGACATTAGGATTTTTTAAGCAGGAGATGTGTGTCCTCACAGGGATTCGAACCACGGACCTCTCGAACACGCGCCGAGCGTGCTGATCACTACATCACGAAGGCATGCTAAGAAGGCGGGAGAAATACCTTATAACATAATTGTTCAAAAAACAGAGGGAGGATTCTGAAATGGTTCATGATATCAGTTTTGTAACGTGAACTTTCACAGTCTACACTGTAGAGGACAAGATTTTGAAAAATTAAAGGTGGATGCTTTTCAGCAAACAAGCTACTTAACAGTTTCTAGTATATATTTTTAAATCTAACAAATCAATAAACTCTTTGGATTGATCTTAGATGATTGCATTTATTGTGGAATCAAAGCACATTAATTCCACAATTAAGATAACTGAATGACTTATTAATTATATAAATGAAACAATTACATGTATAAAAACAAAAGGACCTACATATACATATTAGTTTCGGGTTGAGGTAGTGAAAGAAGTAAATCTCAGATACACGGAAAAATGTATACCCTGTTTTTTATTTGGTTAGGTTTGGTTTAGTTTACTAGGGCAAAGTTTACTAGGGTTGTCTGCTTAAGGGAAGGGATGCTTTCGTGGAGGACTGGCTCATATAAGCGTTATACACGGGGAAAACTCCGAAAACGCCTAAGCAACCAGCCCATTCGCCTATATTCGAACTCAGATCGGAGCTGCTAGTATTTAGCGATGTTTACCGCTCTATCACTGGTGGGCTCCCTGCTTTTGAAGTGACTGCACTCATCTTATTCCAGTTGTAAATGTCTGCAATAAATACACTGAATGAGATAATAATTAAAAATAGAAAAAATGTAAAATCATTTTATATATGTAAAATATAAAAAATACGATGGCTTTGCTCTACTTAGCTTTCCGTGATTAGAAGATGATCTTCCGCCTAGATTAGTACTTTCCAGAACCCTCTCGCCTGTT
>KK112054.1:80896-125352 GCA_000611955.2 Stegodyphus mimosarum | reverse complement strand
TAATTTTGCGCTTTAACATAATCTTTTAGAAAAGAATACTTGCATTGAAATGTAAGCCCATTCAACTGGAGCATTATTTAACTGAACTTAAACCCTCTAATCTTTCGAAGAAAAATAAATAGTATTTATTTATCTCTGAAATGGTTTACGACATCAGTTATAAATTACTACTGATATCTTAAATCATTTCCGAATTTTCCATTTAATGAATAATTAGGCAATTAAAGCTTTTGTCCAGACAGATAACTTACTATAGTCAGAATATGAGAGTTAAAGAATTCAAACGACGTTTCAAGAAAGGTCTTAATTATAATGAGTCTTCATTACCTTTCATTGAAAATCGTTATGTGTACATAATCGTTCTACAGTTGTTGAGCGTTAGGAAAAGATGGGCTTTTAGGAGTTTAACATGAATAAATATTATTTTCAGAAAGTTTATTAATAACGTGATTAATAAACATACGAATTTTTAATGTATGCTTCATACTTAAATGCATTTAATATATCTTCTTTCTTTAGTTATACTGTAATATAAATAAAACCCTTTACTAAATTTAATTCAAAAAACTATAACGAGAAATCGAGGAATCTTAAAAATTCAAGAAAAGTACCTATATGCCGGCAATAATTAATATTAATTGTAGAGATAAAATCAGAATAAAAGAAGCGAATAAAATAACTAAAATGAGCGATAAAATTAATATTAATTGTCGTTCAAGCAGTTTCAATAATTGAGCCTTAAGCTATTACACGGTATTTAAAAAATTTCTTGCAGATTCGTGTATCTTAATTAATTCTTTGCATTATTTAATTAAAAATAGACAGTCTAAACATTCTGGGTTTTAAATGAGATGACAGTATCATTTGCAATTTAATTTCTGGTTCCATTTTTATTTTTTCATATCTATCAGACTTTGAGTATACCTACAACACGCAAAATTATTGTTGCGGAAAAGCAATCAGAAAACAATTAATAAAAGGAATTTTTATTAAAAATGCATTGAGAGATTTTTTTCTTAAGCTCTTAATTGAAAGAACATGAAACATTCAAGAATTTGAGTAAATTAACTTGGAATTCATTATTATATTTTATGAAAATAAAATGTAGTCGCATAAGCTAAAATCTAGCTTTTGGAACATCTGTACGGTTATTATTATTTAAATCAACCAATCATTTATAATTTCAGTCGTTACTTTAGATTATCCTTTTCTTTTCCTCACCCGAATGTTATTAGTTAGATAGCATTTAAGTTTTTAAGATTATAAGACAAAGTGTATTTCTGGTTTTTGCGGGCACGTTACATTAGTTCTGTTTGTTTTGATTTTAAGTTGTAATTATTCGGCTTTGCGTTATTGCTGCTGACAATTTGAATTTGATACGCCAGTTAGAATTTATGAGCCAGTTTAGATTCAAATTTAATTGTGCGGTCTTTGACTACTATTCATAATTGAAATTTGATTGATTTGTTAGCACAAGAAAGTGTTAATTAAAATTCTGTTTAAATAAAAAGGTTTGTTTTAATCCTTTCCAAGTCTTCGTAGTTCTTTCAGACATAGAGATAATACCCTTGACATCTGTTAGGGGATTTTTGGACTGATTACTTTGCAGAGACGTTAGGCTATTTAGAAATAGGAGGTGTGAAAAATGAGCAATCCCCTTGCCGGGACTCGAACCACGGACTTCTCGAATACACGTCGAGCTTGTTGACCCCTACACCGCGAAGGCATGCCAAGAAGGTGGAAGAAATACCTTATAACTTTTACCAGAACAAGGAAAATTCTATACAGCTAATATTTATTTTTACCTTCTGCATCCATTTTCCTTTCTTGATACAAATATCGCTGATTTTGCATCGCAGTGACTGTAGTTCCTTACAAGATAACGGTGATTTAAATTCTTTGGAAAAGTTTTAAAATGAAGATCCTTTTATTGCAAAAGACAAAGAAAATCTTCGATTCTTAAAATGAAAGAAACCCTACAGAAGGCACCTTCATCGAAGGCTTTCTAATGAAAATAGACTCGTAATCACTTTCCATAAACAAGAAACGCATGGAAAATAGGAAACGCCAGCACGTTTGCAAAGAGCTAGGCATGGAAATAACTAAACAATGTCAAGCGATTTTAACCCATGAGCTATTATAGTCTGGTAATTTGGAATAGGAAATTCAGTGTCCTTTTGTCTCACCCGGCTTGCTTCCTAACTATGGTAACAATGGTTGCGGCAGATGGTTCTGAGTACTCTAATTGTTATTTTTTTCTTCCGCTTCATTTCCGTTTAACATGTTTTGGTATATCAAAAACATACGCATGAAGGGTGGCTTGAGTTACAATCTCTGAAAAGGGGAAGTGCTGTACGCTTAAACAACACGTGTTACTATCGCAAAAGAAAAAGAGTCTCCTAACATGATAAATTCAAATGATGGTAAAAACTTAGAAGTTATCTAGTTCCTCTCTCTTTTTATCGTATTCTCTTCTACTTTTCCATCAGTTCAATCTTCAACAATTTAACCTATCACCATCATTGTTAGAAGCATCTACGAACTTTCTAATATGCTAGCTGGTTTTGCGTCTCCGAAAAGAAGAACACCAAAAAAATTTTTTGCGTTTTATATCAGTTCTATATTTACTATTTTGTTTCTGTTTTTGTTTACGATAATTTTATTTTATGTTTTGTGCGTTACTGAGTACGTTACATGGAATATGACCCCCAAAGTCTTCCCATCAACAATAATGATAAGTTAAAAATATAAAGCCTGAAATAGTATGATTTTTTGGTATTTTCTTTCAGAACACCTGCAAGGAGAAAAAGAAGCCTAAAGTGGCACGATTTTTGTTGCCACCTCCAGAAAGCCTGAATTTTGAAAATCTGAAATAGGACATCATATAAAAACTGTGAATTATCAGTGAGCAAAGCTGCTAGGATTTGTTAAAGTAAGTTAGTCCTAAAACTTTACAGGCGCAGTGTGTATTATGTACATAATGTGTTGCTCATTAAACAAATATTTACATCAGTAATACAAATTAACGTGAATTAATATATAAAAAAAGAATTGCCTAAAACATAATTCCGATGAAGCATCTATTATTCAAAAGACATAATTAAATTTTGTCCGAAGCATAACACCTAAGATTTAACAGCTACATGAAAAATTTTTTTATTTAATTTTACTTTCTGAACAAAGAAATACGTTTGCACTGTTGTTTTTCCTAGAATTTAGGACTATAATCTGACTTCCGGGAAAGATAACGGTATTAGATTAGTAGGTATATTTCAGATTAGAGTCTAGTATATAAAATATAACGTAATAAAGCACAGGCTGTTAAAGCAAATCTAGACAGTAGGGAGGCTTTTGTAATAAATAGTGATAAAAATTTAGAACATGTGCTTTACACTAAAAAAATAAAACTGCGTAGTGACAGCAAAAATATCAAAACTTTAATTAATTAACCATCATAAAATCAAAGCTTAATGTAGATAAGTCTAAAGGTTTATAAAAGCATAATATCATGCAATATTTAAGAGGCCATTTCCATTAAATGCTTGTGAAGGAGAGTAAGGTCTAATGTGCTTTCACTAAAGAAAGAAAGAAAGTATGTAAAAAGTACATAAATTTTACCCATTTACTTTTGAAAAAGAATTATGACTGCTGCCTTTGAAATGTTGAAAGAAAGCAGAGCCATGTATATTAATGCTGGTGTGTGTTTTATAAGTTACCACATCTTTAGTTTCGCGTACGAAGTAAAGAAAGTATTGTAATCATGAAAAATTTCGGGTATCATATTTCAACGAAAATATCCATATTGACCGCTAACGAATGCAATTTAATGATGTTTTTCCGTGACATCTGTATGTAAGGACAGAATAAAGCCCTCTTTTTCCACAAACGAATTATAGAACTGATTTAAAATGGATTTAGAAGAGATTTTTTCGTGGCGTCTGTACTTACATACATACGTTGATACGTATGAATGGATGAAAATCGCATAATGTAAAAACGAATAGCCTCAGAACTTCGAAATTTTGTATATAGGACTGCTATAACATGTAGTTTTGCACCTTCCTTTTTGGTTGCAATCTGCCACACCAAAAGTATATAAATAAATATATATGTATATTTATACCCACTCTGTTACTCGGCTGTGTGAACTCCGTTTTATTCCTATATATTGGTAAATTGCCTTTTTTGCTTTAAAAATGGCTGAATTATGTTATTCTTATCTTCCGGTTAAGGTTTTTGTGCCTTTGGATAATCTGCATACAATAGTTATAGAATTATCAACAAAGTTAAAAGTTGTTTAAGTGCGGCTAAGCCTAATTTTTGTTAGCCGCTAGCATAGCCATATTTGTTTACATTTGAAACAGCTGAATAGTGAAAGTCTTTCTGCACCTTCAATGTCTTTTTGCGAGTGAGACCAAAAGGAAACTTTTAGTTTTGTGCATCGAAAAATCTGTATTCTTACCTGCTGGCCGAAAAGCTTGTTTTTACACCGAAACTCTAATTTTAATTGTTTTTAACTGTATTTGGTGTTTAATGTTTATCTATGTTTTTCAACTTTTAATGAAGATATTTTGAGTTTTTACGTATTTTTGCCTTGCCACTACGTGAGAACTGAATTAATTGAATTAGAATTAAATCTCTAATAAAATTCGAGGAAGTAAGTGTTTCGTATTAAGAATAAATATTTTCGCCAGTCTGTCTCGGACAGAGGGGAATGTTTACGATTAGCGCATGCGCATTAGGTAAGCGGCGCTGAATTGTCTGTGAAAAACTGTTTCTTTTTTATTTGTTTAATTTCTTTTATATATGGTTTTAGATTTATTATAGTATTTGAATAGAACATGTGGCAACGATTAGATAATTCTTCAGATGGTATAGCTTTTATGCATTCTGAGTTACAAAGGGAATGAGATGTAACACTGTTAAGTGAACCTAGCGCCAGAGTATCACTGTGATAAATAAATATAGTGAATTTTAAAGGGTGCATTTATTCTATTCTGCCTTATGCGCTATGGACTAAACATATTTAATTCAATTCAATACGCTTAAATGACTTGAACTTAAATGAAATGCAGGAAAAAATGCGTATAATTTAATATTCCATACAAAGAAGTCATGCGGTGAACCCATCAAATTTTACACATCAAATTTTTTTATCATAACTAAGCATGCAAAATGATAAGAGAATCTTGATATTCATGCATTGTTGCGTGGTTTAATTACATTCTTTTAAAACCACCATGTTTAAAACAACTCGAAAGGTAAGAGTAAACGTTTCGACCTACTTGCCTTCTGAAAGAACCCAAAACATGGTGTTATTTGCGCAGCTGATTTAAACAACGAAACAAGATAGAAAATTTATTAGCCTGTTCAGCGCAGAAAATAAATCAAATTTTATTACCCTAAACGAAGGCACGTAAAATTCCGTTAAGTTGTGGAACAGTTTAAAAATGTTTCTTCCATTTGTGGACGTCGAGGAAAATTTTGATAATGTATATAGAAACAGAGAAGAGATTTTAATCACATGATTAATATATGCATCCATCAGGCAATAATCGTATAGCTTTTATTCACATTTTTAACTACATTTAGAAGGGATTACAACATAACTTTCACATTCATTGTCTCCATTACAATATTTAATACAATCAGCAGGATGTCCAGTGACACCCCTCTCAGTGACATTAACACCTGGTGTGAATCTGAAAATTATCTCCATCAAGTAATTTCACATTAGTATTTAAAAGTTCTATATTTCAGTTTTGAGACTTTTCTCATTGAAACGCAAACTAGAATGCAAACAGCGAGAACGCAGCAAATGAAATTAAAGAAATGTGAAAAAAAATTACAACATGAAAATTAGAGATCACAGTCTAATACTTCTACGAGTTTACTATTAAAGTTTGAAAAATTTAAAATATATTTAAAAAATTAAATACTATAAAAAATCCCTGACTTAAAAAAAACTGCATTCTGATCTCTGTGTCTCTTAAATATTTATGTTTAACATCCGAGACAATTTTACGCTAAGCAGTTATAATATACCAACTAATTTAAGAATTAATACACCAGCAATTAAATATAAAAATCTGATGTGTACACCACATGATTTCTTTGTACGAAATATTAAATTATACGCAATTTTTCTTGCATTTCATTTAAATTTGTTGCATTGAATTAAATCTACTTCATCGATAGCGCGAAAAATGCGCAATTTACAAACATATACGAATAAAAAACCATGCCTTAAAACTCCACTTTTAATTTTTTCTTATTATCTATATATATATATACTTTTGATGCAACCGATTGCAACCAAAAAGGGGAGGTGCACATTTTATATGCTATAGCAGTTCTATATACAACATTTCAACGTTCTGAGGCTACTCGTTTTTGAGTTATGCGGGATACATGCATACATAAGTACGTACGTACAGACACTACGAAAATAATCTCTTCTGAATCCATGTTAAGTTAGTTTTATAATTCGTTTGGGGAAATAGATTCCTTTATTCTGTCCTTACGTACAGATGTCACGCAAAACATCGTTAAATTGCATTTGATAGCGAACAAAATGGACATTTTCGTTGAAATATGGTACCCGGAATTTTTAGTGATTACGATACTTCCTTTACTTCGTACAAGGAAGTAAAAATATATGATCTCATGCTTAATATAACCTGCTCAAAATGGGAAAGCTAATTAGTAGAAAAAAGTCGTCGAATGATAAATTGTCATCGTAAATGAGTATCATGTAGAGAGTTAAATATTTACTTAATAAAGGAAAGGACTATTGAAACCATTGTTGAGTATTTATTTCGACAGATTGTTAGCGGTTGAGGTTTATAACAAATATGTCTCTTAAATTTCAGTGCTTTCTATTTCGCTGGGAAGTGCTAACTAAAAACAATAAAAGCCTCAAAGAGAGCCTCCTCCTTCATGGTGTTTAAAATATAATGCTCAGATGAAAATAATTTCAATAGCAGGTGTACTTTGTTGATCAAAAGGGAATCGTCAGTCTAAAAACTGCATGATGTAAAATTAGAACTTTTAAGAGCTAATAAAGATTACAAATAAGTAAGTCATATGCGGGGTGAGAAGAAACAACAAGGAGTAAATAGAATTTAAATTAAAAGGAAACACTTGCGTAACATAAAATAGCATCTGCAAGTGGAGATTACGTATAAAAATGAATGAACTTTGCCAATTCTTATAAAGGCTCCTAATTGGCTTTTAGGATGACTAAGACTGAATAAAAGAGCTAACTGATTGTTACAAATTAAGAATAGGTAAAACTCACAGTAGATGATTAGGTATTTGAATATGGCAAAGCACAAGAGGGCTCTATGCATAACCACAGGGATGCCTTTGTGGAGGACTTTCTGACTCATATTCCCGCATTTACATGCGAAAGAACACAGAAATCAACCATACAGTCAGCGCGTTTGTCTGAGATCAAACTCGCAGTATTTAGCGCAATATTCAGCTACTCCATCCACTGGTGGAATTGACAATATGAATGTTTTTATTTTTTCCAATGGCGGGTCCTCAGCCGACTTGGCCACTACTAGGGCTAGAAGTGGTGGTCATTTTATTATGGAGGCACCTAATAGGTAAGCCACCTTTGCATCCTATGAAGGGACGAACAGTTAAAACCATTCCTTCTCCAGGATTCGAACCCGGGCCTCTGGTATCGCAGTTGGCTCTCCAAACCCCATACCGTCTGGACGGCACAATATGAAAGTAAAAACGATTCTCTAAATCAGGGATGACCAGATCTTTCGAAGTTCTTGGCCTATATGACGCAGCCAAATATGTTAGTGCCACGTCATCAAATAAAAGTAAGTAAAGGGCTACTAAACGTTTACTAATGATCATGTTGTGGGTTATATTTTTATTGTGACTGATAAAATGAGGTTTTATTTTAATCCCCAAAATGCTCAAAAAATAATTCATTATTTTTAGTTGCACATTAAGCCTACTATTTTACACTTCCTAAAAAGTAAATTGTTTTGAGTTATTATGTAAAAATCACCTGCAAAGTCAAATCACCTTGCAATAGTCAAATTCCCACATGACTCGGATAGTGGTGGACGAAAAATGGAACTAATCTAGAAGCAGCATTTTACGTATCTTTCAGTCATTCTAGCACAAAGCCGATTTTCATAGTGTTGCCATTACTGATACGTAAGATTCTAATTTATCTTCCGGATCAAATGTGTGCGCTACTGATTAACAAAGTAAGATATTTAAACCTAAAGACACGGAACTGCTAATTATTAAAATATTAATTATTATTATTAAAAATACTTCTTAATAATTTAAATCTTTATTTCATTTTATTTTTGGTAATGTATCTAGCGCATACTAAATAAATATTTTTACGAATTTTGTATATATATAAATAATTTTAGTGAAGCTTTATTTTAAACTTTTGCATAATGTAACATGAAAATCTGGAGACGAAGCTTTGCCGGGAAAATAAGAACAGGGCCAAGTCTATTTAACATTGAGAAATGGCTATCTTGTTAAATTGGCGAGATGTCGCCTAGCTAACGATGGTTTTTGGTGACAAAATTCTGTTCGATGAATCGTTAAAAGTCGTCAAACTTCTCTTTATCACATTTGGCGACATTTGGACACAGTTCCTGTATAACTGTAATGGGAGGTACTGTAATTGAATAATTGTAAAAGATCCTGTAACTGTATCCTGCCCACGTATGTCTTCCAGTAATTTCGAGAAGTTACTAGAGATGTCTCGGCGGCCAGGAAAAAAGACTGGGGAGAGTATCAATTTCTTAGTAGTTGTTTATTTCAGCGTGAATTCGGAGTATTGAGATTCTCCGTGTTAGCTTCCCTCTTTAAATGCGTTTTGCATTGCGTTGTGTTTAATTTTCTTAGAGGTTTGAAGTGTAACTACTGATTATGTTCTGTGATACAATGAAGATCTGTACGAGTATTTTTGTGGAAAGTTCCAGAACCGTAAAGTGTATTCAACTATTATCGATTCTGTGTGTACTCAGTCTATTGCGAACCCGTACGCATGCAAACTATAAATTTGATTCTTATTCGGTAATTTTTACGAACATCTGCAGTTTTACAGTAATTAATCGATAAAATATATTTCTAAAACAACATGACATAAGACTAATGCAGAAGCATTATTTTTACACTTTTATGGTGTTTTACACTTTTTAATTTGGTTTAACGAGTTTAATTTTAAAAATATTTAGCAGTTAATCCTTCTTATGATTTATCACTTAATGCGTTTAAATACACTGTAATGTCACCTTTTAGGATGCAACTTTAAATTTACTATGATTTTTTAATATCGATTTGAATTTTGTAAATACAGATACTTAATATTTTTGTGATCTTTTTTAGATAGCACTAAACTTTTATCCAATTTGATATACATTGGTGTGCAAAAATTAAGGACGAAGTCGAAAAATTAGCATATCAGCTGAACGAAGAGGCAGAGCGGACAGAAAGACCAATCAGGAGATTAAGTAAGGTGATGCACGGTAGCACATGCGCAGATATGCAGGTAGACGTAATGGGGGAGTGTCTGAGTAGTATAAAGCATGTTGTCGGTGTAAGATCAGTATTTCTGGCAAAGAGATTGCACGCCGTATAGCAGTTAAAATCACACCGAGTTGCTGCCTCAGCGAGAAATGGCGAATAATCAATCTGTTAGACGATATCTGGATGCTTTTACCCGAGGTCGAATCATTGGGAAGTTGGAGGAAGGCCGCAGTGTGACAAGTGTGGCTGCAGAGTTCGGAATTGCTCACAGCATCGTTTCACGACTTTGGAGACAATTTCAAACTACAGGAACAGCTATCCGGGGGTTTAGTAGTGGTCGTCCACGAGGAACCACACCCGCAGATGACCGGTATATTGCCTTACAGGCCAGAAGAAACAGGCGGCAGACAGCGGAAGAAATCGCTAGACACACGACACAGGCGACTAGTCGACCGATATCGCGTTTTACCGTGGCCAGAAGACTGCATGGTGGTAGTCTGTTTGCACGACGCCCTGTACGGTATGTACCTCTAACGCCTGCCCATCTCTGTGGTGGCGGGAACACCGGAATTGGAGAGACAACGAATGGGGACGAGTACTCCTTACAGATGAGAGCAGATTTAGTCTGAGTTGCGATTCTAGACAGATACACATCTGGATAGAGCGGGGAACACGCAATAACCCCTTCAACATCATCAAAAGGGACTGTTTTAGAGGTCGCGGAGTTCTCGTTCGAGCAGACATAATGCTTGGTAGCCGGACCGACCTTCATATCTCCCAAGGAGGTTCGTCACCTGGGACTGCTATTGTAACGAGGTTCTTCTTCCTTACATGCGTCTTTTCACAAGGGCTATGGGTCCTCAGTTCCTCTTCATGGACGACAACGCTCCACCTCATCGCACAGTTACTGTCGAAGAGCTGTTGGAGAGTGAAGATATTGAACACATGGATTGGTCGGCAAGGTCTCTGGATCTAAATCCCGTCAAGCATGTACGGAACTTACTAGGGAGACCCGTGGCAGCACGTAACTTATCGCCAGTAACGATTCCGAAACTGCGATTGGTGCTACAAGAGGAACGAGCAGCAGTGTCTCAACAGCTCATTAACAACCACATATCCAGCATGCACAAATGATGTGAAACCTGCCTAGCAGTCAGGGGAGATCATATCCCCTATTAAAGACCGGATGTTTCTTGCTGGACACCCATCACAGGGATGTTTCGGCCTTCAGTCGCTTTGCGCTCCATGCTACTTTTTCAATAAAGCTTCTTTTTATCCCTCTGATTTCTCTTTTAGTAAGTGTTGCTTACATTACTCATGTCCTTACGTATTGGGGATCTTACGGTATTAAATGCGTTGATTTGGAAAGCTTTTGTACAAAGTTATATTGAAAAAACCGTCTCGTCCTTAATTTTTGCACACCAGTGTATATGACAGTGATTGCGAAAGGAATATTTTTTAAATATCTTTGTGTAAACTTTGTTTCTTATTTTACATTTTTTTTCATTTTATATAATGCAAACATACGACAAAATACTATATTTATGATGTACACTGCGGAAAAAAAAGACAATTCTATATCTCCCGTTCTACTGAGCTGATTGACGAAATTCAAATTGCGTTTTTCATGTCTCGAAAGCGCAACTTAGGATATATATTAGATTTATATATAGCTTTGTTCTAATATAGGTATTTTGACACAAAATCGGACTTTTTCTGAAAAAACATACCAATATTTTTCCATATTTCGATTCTACGACTCAAATTATGCCAAACTACCAAATTTTGTAAAAATCTCACGAGCAGATTTTAAAAAATTGGCTCTCAAAATTTGAGCTCCTCAATGTTAATTCAATTTGGTATGTATTTATTAATATCTCTTTTTTATGAAACTTATTTGATTCCTTGCTACGCAGTTCAAAATTTAGGTTCATTTCAAATAAAATTTACCCATTTTTATAAGTTATTTATTTTTAAATAATTTTTATAAATTTTTCGAAAACAATTTTTATAAATTGTTTACAATTACCTATAAAATGTTTACAATCATCTTAAAGTAGATGTATTTCTAAGCATACCCGCAAAATTAGAGCTCGCAAAAAATTAGAGCTTTTTATTGAAAATTTCCGAAGATATACGTGAATTTATATATTGGCGTGTTTTGAAATTTGGCATATTTGTTGAAAGCAACAATAGCGGAAATGTGGTTTACGCACTTTGTTAAAATTATTTAAAAGTAAGAACGATGTGACTTTTTTTCCGCTCATCCACAATGTAAAAAGGTAGGAACGATGTGACTTTTTTTCCGCTCCTGGACGATGGAAGGGATAGGAAAATAGGTTGCCACGCATTAAGAAGTTTGCCAAGTGAATTATTCTTGGCGGAAACTGAAAAAAAAAAAACAGTGAAGTTAAATTTTTGAATTTCTCCGTAAATTTCGCACCAAATCTTACAAAATTTAATATTTAGGCATAATTTGAGTCGTAGAATCGAAATTTGGAAAAATATTGGTATGTTGTTTCAGGAAAAGTCCGATTTTGTGTCAAAATCCTATATTAGAACAAAGCTATATATAAATCTAATATATATCCTAAGTCGATGAGACATGGAGACAAGCTTTCGAGACATGGAAAACGCAATTTGAATTTCGTCAATCGGGCCAGTAGAACGGGAGATATGGAACTGTCCCATTTTTTTTGTGCAGTGTACATAAGATCACGTAAGTTTTTCCCCCTTCTCATTCAATATTTAATTTTGCAGTCTATTTGCATATTCTGAAGTAAGTTTCATTTCAATTGAAAATGGAACAGCATGTATACAGATCTTCAACGAATATTTTCTAAAATCTGGTTAAAAGAGCAATCAATGCCGTAAGTTTTTCGCTGTTTGCATGAATTTATTCAGAGAAAGTTCAACGGTGAACTGAATTGTTCTTTTTAACAGGAGATCCCTACAATTTTGATTTAATTTAGAATACAATTTTGATTCGGATATTGTCATACATTGAAACATTATTTGCTATTGGCTTCGTATATTTTGATGTAAAAATGATAAGATTCATAATCTGTTAATTTATATAAGCAAAAAACTTTAAAAAAAATCTCAGTTTCAACTTTAAATCTGCACGCGCTTACCTTCATTCATTTTCCAATTATATGATGCAGGGTACACCGTTGATCTATGACGGCCATTAGAAGCCACAGATTGGACGAGTGAATGTTTTAATCATAAATAGGACAAAATAATTCATATTCATCAATATGATCTTCTAAATAATTAGTTTAATAACATATATAAGCATTATTACTAATAACAAGTGCAACAATAGCGACTAAATCAAATAAATATTTAATCAAATAAATAAAGGCCTTTTACAGTATTAACTAAGAAAAATAAATTAGTTTAATACATGTAAAAAATCAAAACTCTCCGCTTTTGTGAAATTAAAAGGAGTAAAGAATTTCAAATGATTAATGTTTAATTAAATTGACGACAAGATGAAAACAGTTTTAATCAGTAATGATGCATAGATCGAAATCGAAAACGATGTCGAATTTCTTCTTTTTACCTCTTTAGTGAAAAAATATAACGATTTTACGACTCTTATTCGTTCATTCCATTTAAATTAACATAAAAAATTATTTTCTTTCACTTAATATTAAAGTAAAAAAATAAAATAAAATAATTATGTGATTAAAATTTTCGAAATTTCATCACAAAACAGTTCACATTTGTTATAATCAATTTTCAATGGAGCTTAAAACGTATTTATAGTTAAAAACAAAAGCTTCAACGAAAAACTTCAATTACAGATAAAATAACTTTTTTTACGCAATTGAAAATAAAATATCAAATTTGAAGAAAGAAAATGAATGTTATTAAAATCCATAAGAAAAAGCTATAAGCAAATTGCGTAACGTTTAATTTCTTTATAGTACCTTCTGTTAATTTAACATTTATTATTGTATTTCCGAATTTGGTAGATATTTGCAACCTCATGAACTTGTTGGGAATGGCCAATATACATCTATCTTTTAGCCATCTCAACATGGAGAACGTTGCCCAGGGTGCATCGCAGGGGAGACAACTGAACTACTGTTTTCAGAAAGAGAAAGTTATATAAAAAATAACGGTATTAAATTAGTAGGTGTATTTCATATTAGAAGCTAGTTTATAAAATATAACGTAATAAAGCACAGGTTAAGCAAATCTTTTGTAATAAATAGTGATAAAAATTTAGAAAACGAGCTTTACACTACAATTGCGTGGTGACAGCAAATATATAACAACTTTAATTGATTAACCATCATAGAATCGAAGCTTAATAGAGATAAGTCTAAAGGTTTATAAAAGCATAATATCATGTAGCATTTAAGAGGCAATTTCCCTTATATGGTTGTCAAGGAGACCTTCTTGGCCTAGGCAGTAACGTTTCATGTGCTTTCACTAAACAAAGGTTAGGTTAGGTTATTCAATTATGGCAAAGCACACGAGGGCTATCTGCCTAAAGGGAGGGATGCCTTCGTGGAGGACTTTCTAAGGGAAACTGGCTCGTATACACGTTACACATGGGGAAAACCACGAAAACGCCCATGCAGCCAGCCCGTTCGCGGGATTCGAACCTCGGACCGAACTACCAGTGTTCAGCGTCTTTACCGCTCGGCCGCTGGTGGGCCTGCCACTAAACAAAGAAACAAAGCATGTACAAAGTACACCAGATTTACCCATTTATTTTTGAAAAGAATTATGACTACTGCTTTCGAAATGTTGAGAGAAAGCAGAGCCCTGTATTTTAATGCTGGAATGTGTGTTCTAAGATACCACTTTTTTACTTCTTTGTACGAAGTAAAGAAGTATTGCAATCACGAACAATTCCGGGTCTCATATTTCAACCAAAATAGTTTATGTAAAACATATGGCATCTGTTATAAGATACTAAAATATTATTATTTTCTTAAACTTGAAAGTAAGTAAGTAAGATATATTGTAGCCTTTGCGGGTATATTTAAAAATGTATACTTGAAAGATGAAGTTTAGTGAAAAATACGAATATAACACGGTAATGCTGAACAGTATTATGGTTAATACGGACACCTTTTTGCTTTATTTTTCTAGTTAACATAATGATACTGAAAAACAAATTGTGTAAAAAATTATCGCATAGCTAATCATTTACCAAAAGGTTTTATCATTCATGTAGAGCCTTAAGATGATTTGCATTTGCAGTTGATGACTTTGCAGTTGAGTTTGCTAAATAACATTTGGCTTGAAAAAAAATACAAGTATATAAACTTACATTATAGTCTCACACTGGTTTATTACTTAATCGACTATCTCATGCCTCGTTCCATTATCAGTATGGGTTTTGCTTATTTATTTAGTTATGGTAAAGTATACAAGAGCTCTGCTTAAGAGGAGCGATGCTTTCGTGGAGGTCTTTCTAAAGGAAACTAGCTAATATTCACGTTACAGATGCAGAAAATCAGGGAAACCAGTCCTGCAGCAAGACGGTTTGGTTGGTGTCGAACCCAGATCGAACTACCAGTAGTCAGAGTTCCTAGCTAGTCGGCAACTGGCGTAACTTATCAGTATAGGACTTCAAAGATAATCGCAATGCTATTAAAAATTAGTGGCTTAGTAAACATACATGAAAAATATCACGAAGCGGATTTTGTTGAAAAAATAATAGATTCTGACACTTTTAATTTTTTAATTCTTTTGTGATTAATAGCAAATTTCACCTTACATCATCAATACTAAAAAAAAGGTCATAGTCCTCAAGCAATGAAATTTATGATATTCCTAGACACAAGGTGGTATTTTGTTTGAGTTTCACTAGCAAATTTAAATTTAATTTATATCTTTCTTGTTCGCCACGGCCTCACTCATTTCAGAGAATTATGCAGATTTTAGTAGCAAACAGTTTCATTTGTAGTCAAGGAAATAACGCGTAACTGGATGAGAGAGTTTAGATCAGATATCGGCAACCTCGTTTGGCTCAAAATTAGGCAAAATGAGTGTGTTAAGAAGACGTTTCCAGTCGGTGATATATTCTCATGTTAGAACAGTCTTTATTGTAAAATAATAAGATAAAGTTTATTGTGAAAGTAATTAAAATGCGCTTTAACCTGTAAACATAAAAATTCAAATTACAGTTCTAACTATTATAAAAACAAACATAACTGAATGAAATTTATTTTTCTTTTTGATATCAGGGGGTGCCCTGATGTTGAACTTGTACCGTCAATTTAGTCAGTTTTGCTTAGTCGTCTTATGACGAATTCAAGCGTCGGAAGCTTCGTGAAAAATTTTGTGAAAATAAATTTCACGAGGAAAATATTTACTCGCATTTATAATTTGAATTGAATGCGGACAAAACGACAAAGTCATTTTTTTAATTATGGATTAGGGATCGGCGTAGCAAACTTACCAATTTCTCCTTGAAATCATGTTACAATTTTTATAAATGCATGTTCATTACTGCAACTTCGTATTCGAAGAAAAATATTACTGTTAGCCCAAAGGAGCGTTAGCTCAGAAGGGCTATTAATTTCGTTTTGACATTTTGCGTCGATTCACTATAAACAGCGAATCACTTTTCAAATTGTTGTCACCAAATATTAGAGCCTTGTATTATATTTAAAGAAATTAAATAATGAAGAATCTGAAAAAATGGATGTATGTTTCTCGCATTGTGATAAAACAACGGTACCTAGAGCCATCCAATTTTGAATAACGAACATCTCCACCCAAAAATGGGTATCAGGACGCCCAAATTTGGAATTTGTTTTATTATCTACTTCATATTTTGTAAAGTATTTATGAGTTTTTGATTAAGAAACTCAACGATTTCAAGGCGAGCAATAGCAACACTGTACGAAAAAAAAAACATTTTTATCACTAGCGCGCGAGACTGTGTATCGGAAATTCTAAATCTACGCATATTTTGCGATATTGCAGTTGGATTGAATTTTATGGTTTAAGTGTGAAGAACAAGATATTTAATAAATAAAGGTAACAAACAAAACGTTAAAAAAACGCCCCTTTGGGCGCAATATAAAATCTGGAAGTTTTCAGATTTTTTTTCCTTCAATTTATTCTTCTTATTATGATTTATTTTCGGTTTATTTTTTATGCATTCTTGAAGTGCTCGGTTTATAGTTATGTTTTATAATTTATTTTTATATATATTGTACTATCTCCTTGAGGCTCTGACAACCATTCTTCCGTGAAATTCATGGTCAAGATCACAACAACAACATATATTCTATTTTATTTTCGTCACTCAGATCACTTGAAATTAAAAATTGGGTCATTAAGTGACCCGCGGGTCATAAGTCGCCAAGGCCTGATTTAGGTCATCGTTTGCTCCCAGCGAAAAACTGTACTGGAGAAGAAATCAGAAGCTCCAGGCAGTTTAACTTGGTTGGCAAATTAACGTTTTAATCTAGCTTTTAGTTGTTGATCCGTAGCTTGTATCCTCGCTTAGAAAGTACTCCGAATTATAAAGTCAACGACTGTTAAAGGACATTTTATTTCACTGCTAGGTCAAGGTCATTAGTAATTTCGTTTCGTAATATTTTACATCATCCTTCGCAAGTAATGAGGTAGAATAAACTTTAATAAAAAGTTAGATATCTGCGTTTGTGAGGTTTCACCATTTAGTTAAGCCATTAGTGATGCACACAGTGAGCTATTAGTGATGCTTTTAAACAAGAGAGCTAAGAGATGAAAGTTGATTTTGAGCTAGCTAATAAGTAGGAATAGCCGCATAATTGTTACAGTGAGATAAAATTATGATTCACTTCTCTTACTGTCAGATTAAGTTCTGAAGTAAAGAAAGAAGACTTAAAAGAGTTCTTGCATTTGTGGCTTTACCGTGCTTTAACAATTTGCTTAATCAACAATTACTGTTATTTTAAATTATGGATCCACCTTCTAGTTTCAGAATATATAACGTATTCGAAGAATTATTAGCCATCAACTTAGTTCACTTCAAATTTTATAAGAAAGTGTTCCGAGGGATGGAATCTAAGTGTCCTCTAACCGTTCTCCATCAAGTTTACTTTTTCCGATCGTTAGTTAATTGGAAAAGTTTTGGAACCCTAGAAATCGTAGACATGAATGTCCATTCTTTATCTAAGATTCTGACTGAATTAGCTTTACTTATCCACTATAACCACTGGAACAATGTGATCAGAGTGAATGTTGAAATATGTGATGATTGTCAGTAGTTACAGCTCACAGCTCAGAACATTTAGATCACTCTTTAAATACTAAAAAGACAAATATAGTTAAATGTTCACGAACAAATTTTAGATATTTAATCTTCATAACGGGCTACCCGTACAACTAATATCACAATTCCTACCATTCTGAATGAGAAAAATCATTTTATATGCTTCAAATACAGAAATTTCAAGAATTGTAATATCTCAGTCAAATTAGACAAATTAGAGGAAAAAAATCATACAGATTCGGAAACGGTCTTAAACACTTCCTCTTTAGATTTGGATTATTATGTGTAAAAAGTACTCCCCCCCCCCGAGTTTTTCGCTTATATCTCAGAAACTATCACTTTTATAGGTAATACTTTATGCGCAAAATTGAAACTGACAGATGTTACTACAAAAATGGTTCTATATAATTTTGTCCTAGGACTAACCTGTTAAGAGTTACAGGGCTGACAAAAGTAACATCAATTGAAAAATTCTGCTTTATTCGGATTTAAAACTAAACTACAGTTTACGGTTGTCTTGTACATTAAAACTGAATATATTATTTACATTATGAGTGAATTTAATTGTAGCCAGTAAGTAAATCGAATGTATTGAGTCAAAAAGCTCATTACAGGGTTGTCAAGTGGGTCTTCAGAGATCGTTCTTATATGCTGAATTTTCATCTTCAACTTAGAGAGCCATTGATGCACGCGCTTTCACAACCGCATATTGAAGAGCCTTTTGATGCAGCTGCAGAGTGTTGCTGTTAGGAGAAAAAGTGGGGCAGCATGATGCAAGGTAGGCAAGGGTTGAAGATTTCCATCTGACTCTCTCAACCAACCCCAGTCAGTAGAAGGCAGTTTGTTTCCCAGCCATGCCTGAACTTGGAAATAGACTCTGTATGAGTATTGCAGTGCACAGCCTTTAGTTGGTGGCGGAGAGGAAGGTCTGACATCTCCGTTGTGGTGCATTTTAGGAAGGCTAAATACCGCTGTTTGTCCAGATCTGTTACTCTGGCGTTGTACATTGCTAGGAACGTCTGTTCACCAGGGTCTGCGATTTCCATGTGTGTTGAAGTGTTGGTGTAAAAGAATACGGGCTGCTGTTATTCATAAATAATTTTGTAATCGATAACTTGCCTTTGCGGAAAATTGCAGAGGTTGTATCACAGCCGCTAAAACTGTGAATGAACAAGATGTTCTCGGCAAAGTCGTGTTCCTGCAATTCCGTCGAGGAATAAGTTCTGCTTTCCTCATTCTCCTTACCTGGTTTTCTCCGGTTCCCTTGGAGATACAGCAATCAGCAGGACCAGCAAATCCACATCTTCGCCCATGACAGCAGGAGAACAACCAGATTCTGCTTTTTCCAATGCAAACTTCACTATCGTTCCATCAGCATCAGCCTGTTTGACTCCAGTTAATTTAGAAATTATGGTCTCAGTCAGCATAATAATGAACCTGGCCTTATTTGTTTTCGTCATTTAAAAAGTGTTGTTGAGTAATCAGTGCTATCTCTTTAGTAAAGTCAATATCAAGAGATGCGGTGATGGTGGTGGTTCGACGGTTTGGTTCTGCACATTTTGTGCTGTTGACAGTGTTAGAATAACTACCAAAAACGACAGTGTAGCATTCACCAGAGTGATTTTTATATAAATCATATACTGATTAAATATACGATTTACATAAACGTCATATAATGCAGAACTCCTTGTCTTTCACACCCCTTTGTCATTAAACAGAGATAATGGATAAGACGCCAGGTCGTAACGGAGAAGGTCTTCTAGATCCCAACCATTCTTCTTGGAAATAGCTACTTGTTGAAATAGTATTAGAAGAGGATCAACTGCCTCCACAACGTTGTCAATTTTGATGGTACTTCTCAGGGATGAGAGGTCAAAGTGCAGGTCAGCAAAATTTTCCAAAGCAGAGTAAATTGATGTTGATGTAGCTGGCTCCACCAATCACTTAAATAATACAGACTCCGTTATTCTTCGCCCACTTGTCAGCTCTCCATGGGCCTTCATGTTGCGCATTAAAGTGAGCTCTATTGTTATATCAAACCAGTTTTCAGATCCGAGTGAATCTGATCTGCTCACAGCGAAGTATTTGGTGAAATCTTCTAAGTTCTGGGGATGGGTATTGGGAAGAGTAAGCATGTCCTGAAGGTATAAATGAGCGCATTTTGCATATTGCAGGCGCCCGCTTGCATAAAAGTATGGAAACATTTGCTGCACTGAGTCACAAAAAACACCCTCCAGTTGGGGGACGCGTCTGAGCATCCCCCTTCACTGTCGCAACACCACACCATTCATCTCCTCTGTAAAACTTCAAATTTGATTTCTACGCACACTATTTCCATATAAACACTTACCGTATACAAATTAAATTAATTTGGAAAGATTTTGAATGCTGGAATATGCAATTTGACTTAGCATCCAAATTTCAGAAGCTCGTAGCTCGGCTACCGTACGTCCTAGGAAAAAATTGAGGAAGACCATTTTTGCAGGAAATTTCGTCAGCTTCAATTTTGTATATGGAGTATTTTTCTCTAGGAGCCATAGTTTCCGAGATTTAAGTGAAAACTTAAAAAAGAGACCCTTAAACTCTCCCCCCCCTTCGAGCTCACTTCCACCACCGGAGACGTTTTACACACATTTAATCCAGTCTAAAGGAAGCTTAAGAGCATTTCCAAAACTCTAGGATTTTTTTTTCACTGATTGCCCTTTTCTTGTCTGGTTTGACTGGGCTATAATCTAAATTTTGTAAATTTTGGTTTTATTCAGTAATGGACTTGATTGGCAACACTGAAATTTAATTTTCGACGTTTCGCGGAAAATAAAATTTTAAATTTAGTTTAATATACGTTTTACCCAAAGCACATGACCCGTTTATCATTTTAGCTAGCAGTTATTCTGCTTGGTTTAAAGCATGTGTCTCCCTTTTTTCAGACTAAAATGTTCATTCCCAGTACGCTATCTTTTACGTAAATGATTTAGCGGATACTGCTAGCCTGTCTGGTATCAAACATTGAATAAGAAGCAAACGTGCAACGATATGAGCAAATTAATGCAATATATTATGTGTTCTTGGGTTTATGGAATATAATGTTCGTTAATAAGGTTATATTACCAGGTCATAATTTGCTTAACAATAGTTCTGTGCGCTTATCGTTATTAGAAGCAGTATACTTATCAATATGAAGCGTAGGAAATTGTTTGAAGTATTAATAGGATTTATTCTCCTTTGCTGTCCTGGTGGAAAAATTTAATAATTAATAATTATTGTAATATTTATTTCATTAATGTAAAGGTAAGGAAGGCTAATAAACGATATCTTTCATAGAAATGTACGACTATTATATTATTAATGATTTCTTTGAATTAGCTTATTTTTACAATCGCACGTTTATTATCTCTGACGGCTGTAAATTATTTTTAATTATAACGAAATTCTGCGTCAAATCAGTAATGAAGTTATGGGAATCACTATAAATGCATCGTCTCAAGTTTCATTCGAGTGTATTGCCATTCGGCAAAATGTAAGAAATCTTTCAAATTAAATGTAATGTAAATCTTTCAAATTAAATCTGTCTATTGTGGATTAACAGACTAAGCTATTTCAAAGCAATAGATGCAATTCTTAAGAATATTCGTTTTTTGCTTTTTAATCGTATTCACATTAGTAAAAATATATTTAATTCACCATCTATCTAATTAAAAATATTCAATATTTTCATATTTTGTGAAAAATTAATGAATTTTTGATTAACAACCTCAACGATTTGAAAGCGAGGAGTGGCAACACTGTACGAAATAAAACTATTTTATATCCAGCGCGCCAGACTGTCTGTCGGAAATTCTAAGCATATGGTGTTTTTAAATATTTTGTGATTTTACTGTTGAATTTAATTTTAAGTGCGAAGGAAGAGATATTTAACAAATAAAATTAACACATTCTAAAATGTTAATAATAAAAAGGCGAAAAATGTTTTGTAAGCCATCTTACAAAGAAAACTCAACATTGATATGACGAATTGAGAAAATACTGAAAAAAATAGAAAAACGTATGCTTAAACTTAACACTGCATCAAGAATTCTAAACATATTCTGCTAAGTTGCTTTGAAATTATTTCTGATTTTGGTGTTGAATTGTATATGGCGTAAGTGTGAAGAAAACGATGCTAAATAATAAAGCTAAAAAGACAAAAAAAGGGGGGCTTAGGTAGAGTGAGTGCAGTAATAATTTAATTTCTATTATAATTTGAAGTATACTTTTAAGTAAGAATTTATGTTAATTTTAATTGTAGTAAAAAAATTATAAATTGTAGGGTTTAACCTAAGTTTTTAGCAGTTACCTTTAGTTAATGCCACTTTCGTATCCTTTCTTTTTTCACCTTAAAATTTCCCACCAGAATGTGCTTACAGAATCGTGTATGCAAATGAGTAACAGTAGTATTTAAGTCGAAGTTTCACTGATTTCGTTAGAGAGCCAGAGTTTCTGATTACTGCGCGTTTGGCTTTGGGCTGCGTCTTTCTCTAAGCCATTACTACGCTCGGCCGCATTTCAGGCCCTTGATAGCTTCGCCTACTTAATTGAGATTTAGGAGCCAACTACTTAGAATCTTGATAGCTTTGACTATATCGTTTTAGTTAAGCTTTAATTCTATTACTTTGAATTCAAGCCCAAGTGGAGGCTTTGCTGTACGCTCTGAGATAGGAGGCGACTGTGTGCATCCTTATTTTGAGAAACAAAGAATAATTAACCCTTCTTGAGTCTTACGTCTCTGTTCACAAACTCAAGCGGTTATTCGCTTATCGGTGTAAGAGGTTTCTCACATTAAACTGTTGAATAAAAGAGTGGAACACCACAAAGTTAATAAATATATTTTTGCATACCTCGAGTTACACCTCGCACAAAGATATTTATTTGCAACTCAAATTAGGCGTTATTGTTTTTATCAAGCAAAAAATTATAAACTCGTGCATGAGAAAAGTGGAATTTGTTGCTAATCGACGTTAAATAATGAAAAGTTAATCTAATTTCTTTTACCTTGTATATAATTGCAATTTCAAATTAATCCAATTTCTTTTACCTCGTATATTATTGCAATTTCATTGTTCATCACTGTAAATCAATTAATATAATTCTATACTTTTCAATAACATGTTAAGTACATATTTATTCTTTTACGATAATAGTGAATATTTAAATAACATTTGTACCTTTAAAACAAAGTTTACAGCTGTCCTAATTGTTTACACGACCAGCTTCATCAGATCTAATAATAAATTCCATTGAAATATAGAAATTGCAATTAATTGATTCTTTTGCGTAAAAGTTATTATCTTATGTACGAATGTTTTACGGATTGTCTTCTTTATTGAGATAAAAGTTTTGTAAATTATTAATTTATTTTTGAAAATTTTTGTCCTACTAGATAAGTCCTAGTGATATAACTCAGCATTTGGAGCAATGATATTGATTGACCCATCATCGACCTACCCATTAGTCAATGTAATAATATCATTAGAGTAAGATGATATTTCATTTCTATCCTTTCATGGTTCTGATGATTAATGACCTTACTAGAATTTCGTTACGATATATAACCCATCCCGCAAATGCTAGCCATGGTGGCTGTGTTCTTTCCCATAATATACTTACTTTCGATCTATCTTTACTGTTTATACTTCTTTGCCATCACATATTGAATAGACATTGAATAGAGATTTGCTTCCTCCATATTTGATAATGCATTACCATATCACATCAAAATATCGTATTGTCTTATTTTCTAGTTATTGATGAACGATGAAGTAAGTCTTATAGCCTTTTTCCGTTAATTTTACTAACAATATGATTATCAGTATTAATTCTGAAGAAAGATTGTCATAAAAGCTGAACTTAACATTCAAAGGGGTGAAAGAGTTTCCTGATGTTATAAGTTTATATAAAACTTCGTGTTTACTTCGTGTTGTTAATTGCATTTTTTTTTCAGACTTTCGAAGTAATATGTCTCGTTTTATTCATTAAGGAAACTGTGAGGATGTGAAATTGGTACTAAACGAGAGACGCTCTAGGCGTCGAAAAAAAGTCGCACATGCCCAATAATTCCTGGCCTACACTAAAATTTAGTACATAGCGTTACGCTAACTCTGGAAAAAGAAATAAATAAACTATTTACTTTTTCTTGATATAGTGCTCTTCAAACAAATACACATTTTGTAGAACCAAATTAATTTACTTAATTACTCTTTTTTTAGATTTATCAGCACTCTTGGTTAAGTAACATTATATATACCAGTAAATCATACTATAGTGACTCCATCAATTAATTGCGCAACTACGTGCATGCAATTGTTTCCGGAGTTAATCTGTCGCCATCGTTCACTATTCCTCTCTGGAATCACTTAACATCTTACACTTGCGCTCTTGATGCAACACAGTTTACGATGAGTTGCTTATTTTTGTAAAATAGATCCGTTGGGATGATTTTCACACCGTCCATTATATTCTAGCATTGGGTATATCCCTAGTTACTCGAATTTCACTAATATGCGCGACACGCGCTTCAGTTACCACGATGGATTGAACAAGGATTGCAGAAGAAACAAATTCAGCAAAATTTAGGAATATGCAGAATTAATCTTTTTTCTCATCCTATGCATCTCATACTTTCTTTAAGCGTCAGCTACCTAGCATACCTTTTGACACTCACTCCATTGCGGGAAGAAGCGGGGCCGAATCCCTGCTTTCCCGTTAGCCGTCGCCGTTGGAAAGAAGGAGAAAACCCAGTTCTACGAGAATTTATTCCCGCGTGCGACTATTCGATGACGATTCAAGTTACGATTAAATGAAAGATGATTAAATCCATCAGTGAGAAAATTGTGTTCTCACAGAAATATTTTTGTAATGCTTTTATTTCATAATTTTGTTTAATCGAATTTGTAGCCACCTGTTGTGAATCCATGTGTTTATTACATGTATTATGTTGTAAATCTCATAAATCTGAACTGGCCGAAGTTTGGAATGTAAAGATAATTTCATTAGAATCAGGAATATTGGCAAAATCTGTCAACAGACGTTGACGACAATTTATTTGGGCAAGCTGTAGACGTTCGGAGATTTTTGCTAACTTGATGGTATGGCAGATGTTTCCAGAAATACATTTTTGAGATCTTAGGAACGATTGTTTCTCGAAGCTACTAGAAGGGCTCGGTAATCCTACATATATTGGCTGTGTTGAAGCGCAGAGTCAGTTATGCTATTTACTTAGAGTTGTGCGACTGTTTTAAGCTCCTACTAGGCAATCACGACTTTTCTCGAAGATTTGAGTGCCATAAAATATTCTTCGTGTGTTAAGAAGAGCTTCTTTTATCACTGTTGCTGACCTTGAGCTATTAGTACCTCTTTACCTTGCTGCATTAGTTGTGAATTTTCTTTTCTGTCAATTTTTGTGTGTTCATCTGGCATAGTTATTAAGCAGATATTCACGAATCCAACACGCGCAGAAACATACGCTAATATTTTACTTCCACTGCGTGTTTTCAACTAAGCCTACTACTATACGAGTTTCATGAACCAGATTATCGTATTTTACCTGCTGACATTTCTTGCTTACCTACGAAATGTTTACATGTCTGAATATTTGATCATTTTCAGCAAAGTTATTGAAGGAATCCTATTTTGAACAGAAATTGTAAAACATTTCAAAGATCCAGTAGGAAGTGAAATACGCCAATATGAAATTTAAAACCGGGCAAAAAAGCAACCTTATTCTAGTGTAAACACAAATCATATGTCCAAAATTGAGAAGAAAACAAATCTCCAAAGGTTAATCATAGCTGGACACTTAATCACAATTCTAAATTTGGTTTTGAGAAAATTGTCCATAAAGCGTCTTCAGGTGATGATGATGAACTGAACTTCTTTGAAGCTTTACGCATTCTCAAAAATTTATCTTCTTCAATTAATGACATTAATTCCAATCAATACCTTTCTAACACTTTTAAAATTCTAATATCTTAATTTTTTGGATTTAATTACTTTTCGTCAATAGATTGTACTATTCTGCTGTTAGCTTCATTCTGCCCATTGTTTTTGATACTAAATTTGGTCGTCGTTTCTCTTTTCTTTGCAAAATAGTGTTACTTCTGAAAAAGAGGAAATTATGTCTGATTGTCTCAGAATCTATTAGTTTATAACTCACGTAAAATTAATTCGCTGTTTTGCTTAATTTTGCCCTTCGATTGCATGGGAGTACACATTTAAACTCTGCAAGAGATCTAATTTTATTGACGATCTATAATTCAGAAATCTATTACGCAAATAATTTTCACACAGTAATTTAAATTTAATTGCCAAATGAGCAGATATTGACTTAAGACTTATCTCATGGAAAAAAATCTATCTATCAAGAAATTATTTTCTTCTATTATTTAGAAAGGATTATTGAAAGGTAGAGGCCTAATTATAAATTATTTAAATAGAATGTACATTTCCTTATTACTATAAATAAAAATACTTAGTTAAATAATAATTTAAATTTATTTTATTAGTTTGTAGAGATATTAGGCTATTTCGAAGCAAGAGTGATGAAAAATGAGCAAAGACCGTCGGGAACCACGGACCTCTCGATTAAGCGTCTGACCACTACACCACGAAGGCATGCGAAGTAGGCGGGAGACTCTCCCTTTTAAAGCGCGACTGGGGTTCAGGGGACGCAATCGCCAAATCCCAGTGGTGGAGAATCATCATTCACCACATTATTTAGTTCGGACGCCAGTGTACAGACATTAAGTTATTTTGAAGCAAGAGTGATGAAAAATGAGCAACGCCTTCCTCGGGAATCGAACCACGGACCTCTCGGTTACGTGTCGAGTGTGCTGACCACTGCGCCACGAAAACATGCGAAGAAGGCGAGAAAAATACCTTATAAGTTGAAAAGTTATTAAACATAAATATAGACTGTAATTAATTAAGCCAGTTACTTTTTATGTTAATTCTTTTCTTTCTTTCCTGTTTCTCCGCCAACTTTACCAAGAATACAAATTAGGTTAAATTTAAATTGTGACTGCAGTTATTGTGCAGATAGCGTGAACTTGCCTCGCTAGTGCTCTGTTTAGTCAGAGATTGAGTAAGTTTAAAACCATGCATCTGTTAGCTGCTGTCATTATGATCGCGGGTGCGTGATTATTTAGCTCTTCACAGTTTAATTTTAGGGCAGAAGTTAATAGAATGAATCAAAACTTTACAAGCGTTAAATTTGATTGTGTTTTTGTAAAATAAGTATTTTTTTAGTTTGAAATCCTTCATAGAGTGGTAGTCAGTTTTTGCTAATTCTGAGTTTTAGTTTGCAACCTACAAGTAAGAGGAAATAAATCTTGAGCTGACATTTATGTCTAGGAGTATACAGGACATTAAACAGACTGCGACAGGTTACGTACTGTACATATATTAAACAGACTGAGAGGATAAAATGTCCCCTGAGCAAAATAAGGTTAGGCGAAGTAAGGAAACCTAAGTCTTAAAACAAATCTTAAAAAATAAGTGTAAATCTTAAAAAAATTACGGAAATATAGTTACTGAATTACGTTCCCCTAAATCAAAAGCTGATCCCCTTCTATTTTGCTATTATATATTTTTAAGAAAACAAGTTTTAGCACTTTTGTAAAACTGCGTTTATATGCAGGTAATTTATTTGCAAGCAGTTACAAATGGTGTTAACAAAGAAATATTTTAGCAGCTGAGAAAAAGATTCATATTGCATTTTTAAAGCTACATTCAAGTATCTTAAATTTATTTGTATTTTTTTAATGCGATTTTCCATAGAAATTACTCTGGATTAGGTCAACAAGCAAATGTTTTATCTGAAGTCTAAATTTTATGCGCTGCCCAACCGGGATAGTGGTTAGTGAACCTGACTGCCGTACCGAAGGACCCGGGTTCGAATCCCGGAGAAGGCATAGATGTCTGTAAACGTATAGTGCCTGTGTGGGATGGAGGCTTTCTAAATACGCAGCGAGCCGAAAGTCCTCTCGAAAGGTTGGTGGTAGGAGAAGAGGAGGTGCGAGACCCTCGAGTCCATCCCCCGGCGTACTTTCCTTCAAAAGTGAGGGCGGAACTCAGCAAAGTTAGTACTATCACCTGTATGGTGCTCAAGGCTGTTGCCAACGACGGGCGTAGTCTTGCACTCTTTGCCCCGATGAATTTCGCGGGCTTACTGTCAGAAAAGTAAGATCAGTTACAACAACAACACAGCAAATTTTATGCAGTAATTAACGGGTCAAATAGGCTCCCTTAAAATCTTACTTCTTTCAATATATTCGTGTGCGAGTGTAACATCAAAGGAAAGAAATTCAACGTTTTATCCTCCAAAGATTTAGGAAATGGTTTAATGAATGAAATAAAGCGCAAACTCATCTTTCGAATGATACGCAATTAACAAACTCCCATTTCTAATGATTTTCATCTTTTACTTATCAGTCTTTTCAAAACCGCTAGAGACAATGACTGGCTTGTTAAGTCTCGGATCGATTTCCTCAGTCGTGTTTCCACTACACCAAGTTGTTAATGTAGCTTAGGGCAGCTTTTACAGCCAGTCAAATAATTTTGAACAATTAGCAGCAAATTTGAGATTAAAGTTTTTCTCCTCTTTGCTTTTAAATATTTCATTCGCAAAGTTAAGGAAGAGGCTAGCTTCTATGTAATTTTCCTCTTATTACACTTTAATTACCCTGACAAATATAGTGAGCATGTAACTAAGAAAGAAAAAAAGAATAAGAAGTGGAAATACCTTAAAGGCGCCTAAGCGTTTGCAGAAAATACTAATTTTAAAATGTAAACGTATTCCCAAGAAAGCAAATTTCTGATAAACCGGAAAGCTTTTAATAAGACGGAGCATAAAGAAGCATTTCGAAACGAAAAATGTAAAAGATCCATTAAGATGGAAAAGCGTCTACTGATTTCCTCCTTCTTGAATACACGTTTCTTAATGCAGTTTCAAGGCTTCCGCTGGCTTAAAAAAGTGTGATAGGTTTACAAATTTAAAAATCTCTGTCACTCTTAAGAGCTGATTAAGTTTCAGGCAAAATTAAAGCATAAAACATTCACAATCTTTGGACTGAAAAATTCAATCTGTAAATGAAAATGTATTGCGAGAGAGCTAGATTTGAGTTCAAAGAAACGATGTAGCATTCAGAAACAAATTTCTTCTTTAGTTTCAAAATAATGATAATAGATGCGTAGGCTATAATAGTAGAAGCCTGTGTTGCAGTCATTACTGCTCGCAGACCCGGTATGATGAATTATTACAAGCATGATACAATACAGCCGACAATTTAGAGACATTAGGATATTTCATGGTGAGAGATGTGAAAAATGAGCAATGCCCTCGACGGACATCGGACCGAACATTGTATCTCGAACATCGGATCTCTGAAATACGCACCGAATGGGCTGACCATTACACCACGAAGGCATCCTAAGAAGGCGAGAGAAATACCTTATATACTCCCTCTTTTTAAAGGGCGACTGGAGATTAGAGACCCTTATCCACTATCGTTTTTAGTTTGGGCGCCACTGTAGCGAGACATTAGGTATTTTTGAAGCAAGACATGTGAAAAACGAGCAGTGTTCTTACCGGGACTCGACCCATTGGCCTCTCGAATACGCGCCGAGTGTGCTTCACCATTACACCACGAAGGCATGCTAAGAAGGAGGGAGAAATACCTTATAACATTACAAAGCAAAATAAATACTAAAATGCCTTATAAACTAATTTTTTTTGTTCTGTGATACTTATGATGTGATGGTGCAACAGTTAATATGTTGAGCTAGCTATTTGAAAGTCATGAGTTTATCCAATGAATTTTTTAAAATTTCACTCTCGAAAATTTGTCGTTTCTCTCTATAATACACTGAAGTGCCACTGGATTAGGGATAACTAGTCAATAACGAGCTGGCTCTCCTCTGACCTTGATAATGGTTGCCACACGCCGAGGCATGCATTCGATAAGTTTCCAGAATCATTCTACGGGAATGGCTCGCCAAACACCGGATAGAGCTGTTCATAATTTAGGAAGGGTCGCTAGTGTTGTGTGATGTGGTTTCACCTCTTTCTCAAAAACATCTGAAAAGTCAAGGCTCCTAGGTATCCAATTTATGACAAAGAATTAATACGAATGCTCATCCAAACAGGCAGTAGCCAACCGAGGCCTGTGAGAGATGCAATTTTTTTGCTGGGATACTCCAATTTCGTGTGAATGACAGGATAACACAAATGGATGGATATGATAGCCCAGCAATTCTACGTATCAAATCATACCGAGGGAGGTTGGTACAGGTACCAAAGATCCCAAATATTGCCAAGAGAAAATACCCGAGACCATGATTGAGCCGCCATGGCCTTGTACAGTTCCAACCTGGCGTGCAGGATCCATAGCTTTATGATCCTGATGCCATATTCTCAGCCTTCTGTCGGTATTAATTAGTCGGAATCGAGACTCATCACTAAATCCTACTTGCTTACAGTTCTCTAGAGTCCATTCTCTGTGTTCTTTTGTTCAGGGAAGAAGTACAGCTCGATGGCATGCATTCAACAATGGTGCTCTCATGAGTCTATGGCTCCCGAAGCCCATATGGCGAAGTGAGCGTTGCACGATCCGTTCACTGACTATACGAATGGCGCCTTGATTCAGCTGGGGGGTAATTTGAGCTAATGTTGTCTTCGTTGACTATGCACAATATGGTTGAGCCGTCCCACACCACGCTCGTTCGAGAATAATTTGCAATTCGCCCAATCGCTAGATCCTTTTTCCACCATCCGTGTATTCTTATTGTCCTCTTGACACTATAGACCTTGAACTTCCCAGCCCTTTGACGATTTTGGAAACTGAATGATTCATGCGTCGAGCGCCTTCTAAGTGTTTGCGATCGAAGCAGTCCAAATCAGAAGTTTTACCCATACTAGTAATTGAAACGACTGATTAACAACAACCATAGTACTAGTTATATATGCAATTATCTTAACGCCCTCATGTGAGCATACGAACGACGCTACGCTACAAAATTTGCATAGCCATGTCTGTCTCTAATTCAGTAGCAATTCAGTGTACTTCTACTCATGTATTTAAATCATATATTGTAAGTTTGAGTTTAGAGAGAAAGAAAGTCAGCGATATGTAAGTAATGTAAGTAAAGATAATTGCAAAATCTCAGTTATTCTATTTATCTCATTTCACGACACAAATGAATGGAATAAAAATCGAGAATGCCGTTTTATTAATGCTAAAGGTTTACCTCTTATAGTAAGCATCGCAGCAAATAGTAAATTTTAAGAACGAGAGCATACAGTGCAAAGGGAATCACACAAGATGAGAGGACTGCGTTTCTTGCAATGTAACCTGCAGAGAGCCCGTGCTACGACACTGAATATCATGGAACTAATGCCGGAGTATAACTCAGACTTGCTCTGCGACAGGGACCCTTCCTTCCTGCTTCCCTTCCTTCTGCTGGCCATACCACAGGTCTACAGGCTGGCAGCAAGGTTTTCTACTCAAGCACTAAACTAAAGGTAAGAGTGTATGAAGGCATTCTCTCGCCACTCACTCTAGACTGTACAGAAAATACAGTAAAATAGCTCTAGGGGCAGTTTACACTAGGCTTTAATAACAAACGTTTACTTCCTGCCAAGTCGTGAAATAGATCCCATGGTGTTGGAACTGAATCCGAAAATGGTCAATGCTTCCAGTAATTATCTGTTAGCAGAGGACATTAATGCTACAGGTCCGCAATGAGAAGCAAGCACTGAGAAAGCCAGGGCACGAAGTGCCTTAGACTTTGCAGCAGCTTTTAAACTTGTTATACTATATTCAGTGGACTCTCCTCCCACTTTCAGAACTTCTAGAGCACATGGGTGGCCAGATATCACTATGGCCTCCTCCAGGCTTGTAACACAGATAAGCAACTAGAAATGGAAGGATCACTTAAGGATGGAGTTCTAAATACTCCATTCTTAAGCGACCACCGGATAATACAATTCACACTAGACACTCTTTTAATGTACGCAGATGAACAGAGATTCTGTACAAAATACGGAAGACAAAAGAAATTCACGCACCAGGTTCGTCCACGAGTTGCGGAAATTATAAGTGACCTGAAAAAGTGCAGTGTAAAGCCAGAACTTGATACGGCATATGAAAGCTTTACGCACTTCTTCACCAAGGTAGCTGAAAAGGTTTATAAGTTTAAAAAATTTAAGAAACAAATGGTGGAATCAATGATGAGGAATCTAAAGACTTGGAGGAACATTAAATCTCTGTGAAAACAATTTCAAAATAGAAGTTGAAACAGCACCACGAGAAACAAGCTTCCTATTACCTTACAGGAGTTAGAAAGAACTATTGATTCTTTTTCAAGGAACAGAACGTCAGGTGCCAAAGGATTTGACAATGTTATTCTCAAAGCTTTATAAAATGATTTACCAAAGCTAATCCCAACAGTCTGACAGCCCATCTGGAGACTTGGTTCGTTTCCATTTCAAATGAAGACAGCGGAAGTGGCCCTTTTTTCAAGCCGCGAAAAAGTCCAGAAGACACAAGTACTTATAGGCCGGCCAGTCCGTTGCCCTCGTTCAGCAAGGTACTGGAGAAGATAATTTTGAACCCCCTAAATTTCCATCTGAAGATAAGTAAAATTATAAGTAATCACCATTTTGCCTTCAGAGAAGGATTCTTCACAGACCATGCAGTTAGTCAGATTCTAAAGCATATTAACTCAAGCAAGAAGGATGGCAAACACACACTTATCATTTCATTGGACATCAAGGGGGTGTTCAACACGTTATGGTGGCCAGACGTAATCGAATGCCTTCACGTCATTGACAGTCATCAGGAAATATTAGCTCTGATGAGAAGTTTTCTAGAGGATCGATATGTTCGGATACTGACTGATGAAGGCCCCACCAAACTAAGACTGGAAAGAGGGTGTCCCAAAGACTCATGCTTGGGGCCAACACTTTGGAAATAATTGGCGAACTCAGCAATCTCAATCTACGAAGACCAGAGTCATGCAAGACCTCAAGTCTTCGCAGATGACTTTGTAATTGTAGTAATTGGAAGGAAAGACGTTGAACCTAAAGTGCAAATAGCAATTGACCAATTACAGTCCTGCTCCAAGCTCCATAAACTGGAAATCTCAGCAATCAGCCATTATCTATGCAGGACACAAAGTAGGATTCAAAGTGGAAAATTTTAGTGACTTTTCCTCCAGCCTGGAAGCTTTAAGAGGCCTAAAATGCAGGAATCCATCGGTTCAGGAACTTCGCCATTTACTGCTCAAAGTGCTAAAGCCAATTCGCCACAACCGTCAATGGGCCCCAGTTCAAGTTGGGATAAGGGAAATGAGGAGGCGGATAGGCTGGCCAAATTGGCAGAAAACAACGCATTCCTATTTGAGTCTCCGGCCAAGCTTTCCATTTCGTATCTTTAAAAAGTAACACATTTCAAGATGCTCGAACCATGGCAGCAAAGGTGGTGAACAGTTTCAACAGGCAGAACGACTTTTATGATTAGTAAGAAGTTAAGGTAAAGACTCTTAATAACCAATGGAAAATTGATGCCCTTCTTCACAGGACATGCACCCTTTTTGTCTTATCTTCTACGATTCCATCTAAGTGATACGGACGTCTGCAGCTGTGGATGCCATTACCCGTTCAAGCGTAAATTCACAAAGCAACTACACCAGAAGCAGCCAAGTGATCAATAGCGATCGCAGTGGACGAATAATATGTGTACAAATCGAAATGCAAAAGCAAAGCTGAGAGACCAGATAAAACTGTGCGAAAAAGAGCTCAGACATAAGCAAATGAAGAACTCTATTCTCAACCATCTAAAAGGATGGACCTACCCTGCACTCTACCTTAACACTGCTAGACTCGTAGTGTTCTAAGACCTTATCAATTTAGTGTGCACACAAGTAATTGCATTTATCAGAACGTTAGCAATTTATATTATGAACTGAAATATGTATTTTGTACTATATAATGGCTACTGTAATCTAAACTAATATTTTATTAATATTGGGCATTGACTGCAGATTCACTGTAAGGATGAAAGATATTTATGTAAAAATTTGTATTTTCTAGAGACTATGTGTTCCTCAGCTGTTGAATTGTCAATCTCTCAATCATTAGTTGGCAATTACTATGAATGTAATGACATTATGTAACAATACTGCAAAATGACAATTGTAATTTATAGTATACTATTATTGTAATTAATACTATGCATTGTTTACGGTTTCACAGTAAGGGTGAAAAATATTAACGCAAGAATATTATTTTCTAGTGTTCTAGTATATTTTCCCTATATTCTTGAACTGTGCATTTCGTAATTATTACCTGGCTATATGTATAAATGTATCTAGTTTTGTATATAATGTAGTATTCTACTAGCTTTGTAAACAGACGTATGTAATGGTTTGTATACAAATAATAGATTTGTATACGGTCTATCTGAAGTAGATTTGTATACAGACGTAAGACATTCACCACATCTTATAGTACAGAGCTATTTTAAAGCTCTTAAATACCAAATTATGATATCAAAATAGCTGTTTTTCAAATGTCAGATGTAAAAAAGAAAACATTTGTTTCAGTTAGAGAAAAATATTCGATATAGTTAGGTAAAGTAGGATTATTTAAAAAACAGACATTCAAAAATTCCCTTTCTGTATAATTAACTGCAGAATTTTGTATTCCAAAATAGAAAGAAAAATTTGCATTGTGACATGAAAAAATTATGATTCAAACAAACTTACGAAATGGAAATTAAAGTGAGATTAATTACCAAATTAATTCCGACTCTAATTTTTTAAAAAATTTCTACCACAAGTAGGCTTTTTTTTCCCGAGCTGCAATTTTCAAAGTTGCATTTCAGTGTACTTCAGCTGACGTGAATGAAAGTCCGGAGCTTCGATATTTTAAATTATTAAATCAAAACGAATCCTCAAATTAAGGAAACAGTAAAAATTAAAAACATTTAAATTATCTTAAAATCTCAGTAGCAAAAATAAATCGATCAATAAAATATTTCGCTACATAAAGAGCTCACTATTACGAAGATGTTCTTAAATAAGATCTTTTTAATTTAATAGTTTTGTAGGATTTGCGTTTTTGAAACTTCAAAGGATGGGCATTTTGGTTTTTTTTTTATTATAACCAGTAAATAATTAAAAGCAGAATTTAAAAGCAGGTTTTAATATTCCATAAATGATAGCTTTTATGATTAAATTCTTTCAATTGAGGGCAAAGATTTGTACGATTCAAAGGAAATTTGATCTTTTATGTTGGATCATTAAGAGAAAGTTTTCTCATTTTTGTAGAATTACTTTCAAAACCAAAATAAAAGACATAATTTTTGCAGAGGAACTAGTAAATGCCAGCAAATGAATGAAAATTAATGAGCACTTGGATGAAAGAACTTTGATTTCTATAAATGAATGATTAAAAGAAAAAATGATGTCGGATTCTAAGACATTAAAAAAAGTTGCCATTAAGCGATTGAATCGCATAATTTTTCCTTAAAAGAATTTATTTATTGACTTTTCAACCTTTAAATTCTATCGTGTTTCCCCATACATTTCGTGGCAAAAAGATACGAATGCAGTTATATGTACGGCAACGCACTCGAAACTAGAAAAATTTAATGAAAAATTACTATTTAAATCATTATCAGAAACTACCTATTTTCTGTTCGTAAAAATTAACCTATCTGTAGGACCATGTAAGGTCCATATTCAGCTATTGCAACATTGTTTGGAACTTAAATATCAAATTTAAGCTACTTCAGGGCCTTACAAAAGATACATTTCAACAATTTATGAAATTACTGTGATATTCTTCGTAAGAAGAGAATTCAGGAAGAACTGAAAGTTGATGTGCTTTAATAATTTCTTTTTGAAACTTGACACGCAAAACTGTCAAAATTCCTTACCATCAAGAACAGTTTAGTTCTACATACGACTACAACTACGAGGTTTCGTAAAGTTCTAAGAACGTCTGGACAATCTTAGGCCACTTTAAGAACAACAAAAACAATTAATGTTGTCATTTGGAAATTTTTGGTAAGTTATTATCATCCTCAAAATGGATGTACAGAAGCTCTCTTATTCATTTATTTATTTACTAGTTATTTTCACATATAATAATTCGCATCTAACCTTTGACCGAGACAGGCCTCAGGCCTGAAAGTTAAAACATTATGTCATTCATTCCCTAGCTTTAAATTAGGAAGTTACTGAGTCAGTTAGAAAAAAAAAGAATCATGAATATAAAACAAACGTTTTAAATTAGGTTTCTAATTATGATAGACTATGAAATTATAAAGAACAGTTGAACTAATTTAGATACCTTAAACAGATTTATTACGACTGCAACGTCATGTTCTCTTTCTTAGAATAGAATATATTCGACGTTGAAGACTGTTTGGTGAATTATCACCAAGTCCTTTAAAATACTACAAGGTCCGGAGTAGTGTGTTAAGAATCCTTTATTTGCTCGAATAAAGGTTTACACACGGCACCAATTCGTGCTTAAAAAAGTAAAACTTTTGGCTTAACTCAAAAGGTAATAAATAACATGAAAATGGTTGAAGTTTAGCCTAACGGCTTCACATGTTAACTTTTGCTCAAGCTCGTTCTAACTAAAAGCCAGAGTAAATAAGTCTAATGACAAGAATAACTCAACGCTACCTAATTCTAATCGCCAAACAATCAGAAGCAAGCAATTACAGCGTGTTCTGCCTGGCTTAAATGCCACGTTGAAGTTAGCAACGTGGTCTTAAATTAGGCGGAACACGCTCTGCTTTTACCCTTCAAAACCTTCCTTATGTCCTAATTTGAATATCGTGCGTTCTGGAAATTTGCATTCTGACAGGGAAATGAAATCAGAACTGAAAGGAAAAGTACTTTAAGTCAAAATAACAGGTTAGAAAATTATATACTACTCTACACGTCAAATGGAAATAACCTATTTTCTTTTTCATATGAAGTATTGATTTCTTTCTATTTAACAGTGCAAAACAGCACTGAATGATAAGTTAAGGATGCATTTCATATCAACGCAAAAACACGTGCTAAACTCAAAATTTTCGGTGATTAATTAATTTAATTACCTTGAATTGCATTTATAAGTGTTTAATTAATGTAAGAAATATTAAAACAAACAGTACAAAGTTTTTTCCTGAAAACCAAAGAGAAATGTAACCCAAATAGCCAAAACCTTTCAATGTATTTGAGTCATAAATTCTTTAGTTTGGATTTTGTATACCCATGCCGTATACGTATAATTAATCTACATCAGAGTAATAAATAAGATTTTCCATTCATGAAACTTCATCGAAATATGCTTGGCTTTATGTAAAATTAGAGGTCTTTGGAACGGGATTTCTTGAAATAATCACTCTGCATCATTTGGGAACCAAAATTGGAACCAAACCAAAAAATACACATGTAATCATTCTGATATTTTGATTATTCTGATATTTTGCACTACAACAAATCATGGAAGGAAGGGGAAAAATATCTTTAATGCTTTACAATCGGAACACACGATAATATCTACTTTATCAATAATATTCATATTTTTATTCTTATGTTGATCAACTTATTTATTTTATTCATACTTTTCTTCTTTGCTAGCTAATTTACCTGTCTTTTCATGCCTCTTTTACGTCATGCCTGTATTCCAGCTGCGTGTATTTTATAGTTATATTCACACTGTTGTTCTTTTGACATTATTGTATTCATGCGAAAAGAGACATCATTATCACTAATATTTAGAAACAAAGCACAAAGTTTTAATTTTGTCATAAAAGAAAATAATAATGCATTGATAAAGGTGTATAACAATTAGTTCCAGTTTTTGATAATTTAAGAAATGATGCAAGACGAGCTAATCAGTTTTCTTTAAAGTTTTTCTATCATTTTTGCTGAAAATGGAACAATATCGTAAAATGAAAGTATAAAGAAAAACAATGATATAACATTGACAATAAGACAGTTATTCTTGTATTAAATAAAATTATTTTTGTACAAAATGCATTTTAATAGAAATTTAATATTGTAACAGATTTTGTTTTCAACAAAGATTAAAATTTTAATTAATTTGTTTTTCAACTAAAACCACTGCCAAAATTTGCAATACAAAATATTTTAGGTAGTAGATGACAGATAAAAGTAAGCAACTGGGCAGTTAGTAGCTGATTCGAAGATCTGCGAATAATTACTTCCTTGTACGAAGTAAAATGGAAGTATTGTAATCGCGAAAAATTTCGGGTACTATATTTCAACGAAAATATCTATTTTGACCGCTATCGAATGCAATTTTGCGATGTTTTTGAGTGACATCCGTATGTAAGGACAGAATAAAAGACTCTTTTCCCCGAAAATAATTAGAAAACTAATTTAAAATGGATTCTGAAGAGATTTTTTCGTGGCGTCTGTGCGTACGTACGTACGTATGTATGTATGTGTCTTGTATAACTCAAAAACAAGAAGCCTCAGAACGTTGGAATTTTGTATATAGGGCTGCTATAACATGTAGATGTGCACCTCGAATTTTGGTTGGAATCGGCAGCACCAAAAGTGTATAAATATATATATATATATATCCACTCAGTTACTCGACTCAGTGAGCTCAGTTTCTTTAATCTTATAAATTTGTAAATTGTGAATTTTTTGCTTTAAAAATTATTGAATTATGTTTGTGCTTATCTTTTGATTAAGATTTTTAGGCTCTTAGTTAACTTTCATGCAATAATTGTGGAATTATCAACAGTTTAAATTTTTTTTAAGTGCGGCTAAGCCTAATTTTCGGTTATGATAGCGGACATATTTGTTTACATTTGAAGCTTAGCAGAATAGTGGATTTATTGCCAATCTAGAGCAACTAAACTTCGCAACAACAAAGTAACGTCTTCTTTTATTTTTGCGAATTAAATTATGCTTGATTCATTCTGGAATTATCATTTAAGTTATTAGCTGGTTTTTGCGTACAAATTGCAATTTTAATTTAAAAATTGTTTTTCTAATTGTTTTAACTATACTTGGTGTTTTATGTTTGTCTATATCTTTCAATTTTTAATGAAAATATTTTGAATTTTTATGTATTTTTGCCTTACCGCGAAGTGAGGACTGAATTAATTAGTAGCGCATGCGCGCTAGGTAAGCGGCACTGAATCGTCTGTGAAAACTGTTTCTTTTTTATTTCCTTAATTTCTTTTATACATCGTTTTAGATTTATTATGGTGTCTGAATAGACCTTGTGGTAATTTTTCAGATGCTATACTTTTTGCGCGCTCTTGAGTTATAAAACGAATGAGATGTACCGCTGTTAAGTGAACATAGAGCCGAAGTGTGGCTGTGGTAAATAAATATAGTGAACTTTAAAGAGCCCGTTTATTTTATTGTGGTTTATGCGCTATCGACGAAGTAGATTTAACTGAAAATTCGTTAACTGTTAATTCAATATATTTAAGTGAAATGCAGGAAATTTGTCTATAATTTAATATTCCATACAAGGAAGTCATGTGGTGTACACATCAGATTATTTTTTTAAAATAATTTAGCATCGGCTATATCGGTGATCTAAAGCCACCGTGAGAAGCTTTAGGATATTTACTGTCTATGAATTTATAATATGTAATCGTATCAATGAATGGATCCTGGAGAAGGATACCTAATTTATAGCTATGGAAGATCTATAGACAGCCTGATCTAGTAAAATTCTTCAAACTACCGAGATTTGGATGGGCTGGTCATCTAGCCTACTTGAAGATCGGTATTGCAAGAAAATGTTTCTGGAAAAGCCGCATGAGAACCAGATCTGGGAGTAGACTCCCGAAGAGATGGATCGATGGTGCTGCGAATGACCTAAACACTTTTTACGGTCAAAAACTGAAACACAATTGTCAAAAGCACAGGTGCCTGGTTCGGACCCATCTTGGGCTGTCGAGCCAATGAAGAATAAAAAGAATCTTATCAATCGTAATCGTTCTAGATGGGATTTAGGTATTCCTTTCAAAAGAAAATTAGTTATGATATTTATTAATAATCATTTGTATCGGACATTTAAATTCCCGTGAATAACAAGAAAAATGTAAAGTGATTTTTAGATTATTTTCAAAGGGATGAATTGTGAACTTTAATCAAAATTTCATTTGGATTTTACCTTTTGTGTTATTGAACAGTGTTTATATATGTGCAATATATTTCCAAACGCAGTTGACACTAACCAAAAAAGAAAGGGGATAACATAAATAAATAAATTTTTTTAATTAAAAAACAAAATATTTTTAAAGAATGTCAAGGGAAATCAGTGCATTCAAACTACATTTCTTTATTTTCGTATGACGTTTGGAGAATGAAAGGCAATAAACTAGTCACAAATTGATCTGAAAGTTTTCAAACTGTAGCTGTTTGTTTTATTATTTAGAGAAGGAAACTGTTATTTTAAGGATTATTTCCGTTTCCTGTCTGAAGAATTATTCGAGCAGTCTGTTTCTACGAGAAAGAATTGATTTTATTTTTTTAAGTTCGGAAGCTAACAAAAAAAATTATACAGGGGGTGGAAAAGTCTCCTATACAGTAAGTGACTGAATTGTGACTTATATAGTAATATTTCCAGTGTTTGCTATGCAAAAAGAAAACAAAAGAGAGCGGTGGTACAAATTATTTTTAGAATAACAATTTGATAATGTACTGCAATTTTCTTTTTTTTCAAGTTCTCATTTCTAATCATCATAACTGCATTCAGTTTCTAAAAGATAAATGCACTCACTCGTTTAATGTACGCATTTGCATAATATCGGTATTCATGTAAGGCCCGGATCTTGATATCAGAAAGAAATATAAGGAAAATATTTTAATCCTTCTAATGTCCATTCTTGTTTCTGAATTTACGTATGTCAGCCATATTAAAAATTCATTTTATATATATATGTGTCTACTTCAGATAAATTTATATCCTTCTTTCACTAATTTAAATAAAAAGTTATGGAAAAAATAGAATTATATAGAATGTCATATATAAAATTCAGAGCTCTTTGATTACTTTTTCTTTTCTAGTTAAGACAGCTGTATTTTAACACATAAAACTATTACAAATATAACGCAGCCATAGCCCTGGCATCGCATAACCTTAGCTTTCGGTAAAATCTCTAAAGCAGAAGTGTTTCTGATTCACAAACTCGAATTTTTTAGCTAAACACAGGAAGCAAAAGTCAATAGGCGTAAGTTTGCATCTACAAAACAATTTATCTGTGAATACTACGAGCAAACACATGCGTTGAAGTTTCCTTCAGGTAGACAGAGTCAAAAATAACAACATGTCTAATTTTGTCACAAGAAATAAAAAAAAACAATGATTTATGATTATATATTAGAAAGAATGAAAACCAAAATAAAAATTTAAAAAAATATAAAAATCTGAAAAGTTTCAGATTTTAAAACGTAGAATCATTAGGTTATTTCGGAGCAGGAGTGAGAAAAAATGAGCAATGCCTTCGCCGAGAATCCAACCACGGACCTCTCGGTTACGCGTCGAGCGTGCTGACCACCACACCACGAAGACATGCGAAGAAGGCGTGAGAAATACCTTATATATTGAACCCTTTTAAAGGGCGACTGCGGATTAGGGGCCCCAATCGCCAAACCGTGGTGGTGGAGAATCATCAGCCACCACCTTTTTAACTCAGGCGCCACTTGTAGAGTCATTAAGTTATTTCGGAGCAGGAGTGATTAAAAATGAGCAACGAATTGGCCGGGAATCGAACCGTGGAGCTTTCGGTTACGCGTCGAGCGTGCTGACCACGAAAAAATGAGGGTATCTAGGCCATCCAATTTTGAATTAATTTTAACGCAGTCCTCAACCCAAACATGTGCACCTGGAAGCCTGGATTTTGAATTTCAAATTTTATATTTCATATTTTATAAAACTTTAATGAATTTTTAACAAACTTAACTATTAGAAAGCGAGCAGTGGCAACATTGTACGGATTAAAAATTTGTTATCTCCAGCGCGCGAGAATGTATATCGGAAATTCTAAAGATATGCTGTTTTTAAATATTTTGTAAATTTGTTCAACTGAATTTTATCTGGCGTGAGTGCGAAGAGCATGATAAACGTTAATAAACTTAACACATATAACGTTAATAATGAAAGAGAGAAAAAAGTTGCCAACCATCTTACTTAAAAACTTGTACATTGATATGATAAACTCAGAAAAGACTAGAAAAAAGTAGAAAAATGTACACCACGAAAGCATGCGAAGAAGGCGGGAGAAACACACATGATACACAGTTCCGCGCGCTTTGGATAAAAAAGTTTTTTTCCCCGTAGAGTGTTGCCATTGCTTGCTGTTAAATCGTTTGAGTTTGTTCATCAAAAATTCGTTAAAAGAAGTTTTACAAAATTTGAAATAGAAAATAAAACAAATTCCAAATTCGGGGTTCCAGATGCTCATAATCGGGTGGAAACGTACGTTATTCAAAATTGGATGGCTCTAGGTACCATTGTTTTATCACATTTGGAGAAATATATATACATTTATGCAGATTCTTCATTATTTAATTTCTTTAAATATAATACAGGGCTGAAATATTTTGTGGCAACAATTTGAAAAATGATGCAGACTTTTAATGTTTCCAACGCAAAATCGCAAAACGAAAACAATAGTCCTACAGAGACAAAGCCCTTTGGACTTATAAAGTATTTTTTACTCAGCATGCAGAAAATTCACAAGGACAGCAAATAACTCTTTCAAATTTAATAAGATCTAGGTACCTGTGTACATGAAAATGTGTTTATGGTAACTATAACGCAAATGTATACAATATTAAAATCTGGAAGATCCCTAGAAGTTCCAATCATATTTTATGCAAATAATGCCTAAAAACACTTGACGTCACATTACTGACATTTCCTCGGCTTCAATTTTGTGACACCAGGCTTACTCTATCTATTCTAACCTCCATGACGCCACCAAATTCCGTTTCGAGATTCCGTTTAGCCTATTCGGGCTAACGCGCTTTTGGGCTAAAAATGTATTTACCAATTAACTTGTAGCTAAAATTTATCTGTTTTTCATCATTGTTAGGAACTGCATCTGGTGCAAATTTGTGGAAATTCTGATAGTAATGTATTTTAGTTTTATACGACAAAGAAAAATTTACATATTTTGGAAATTTCAGAGACATATATCATTCCTTCCTTTAAAGCATTTCGGAGCACATAAGAACTTCAAACTGTGGTTATAGTTCGACTCTAAGAAAACAACGCGAACAAAACAGAAGGCTGCGTCTTCTTTCTTGTCATGAGTGGAGATGAGTAAAGATTAGTTTTCGTTACACGGCCGAAGAATCTGATTTAAAATTTTTGAATTTTTGAAGTTTGATATAAAATTAACAGCACACATAAATTATTTACTAAAAATACATTATGTCTTATATTCTAGTTAGGAAGAAAGACATACATTAATTACTTGATTAGGCAGAAATCCATACTTAGTGGATTAGAAACATATGAATACGTTATGAAGATAAGAAATCAAAACACTAACTTACAGTCATCGCCTTAAGAGCAAAAAAGGGCAGAAAGATAATGTTTTGAATCAGCTCTACTTACTCCATTTAAGACAGTTTTTGTTATACTGCAACCCTATTATTCTCCTAATAATCTCTACATATAATAAAACAAAGAGTCTGTGTGTGTGTCTTTCGTTCGTGTTGCGAGTAAGCTAATAGACCCAGGGCCACGAAATGTGGTACATAGGTGTATCTACACAAGAGCCAGTGCACCTCGAAGCGAGTTTTTCGAAATTCGAATTCGAATTTTTTTTATTTTATGTTTTGTGACCAAATCGCGTCATTTTGAGACATAATGCGAGATTTCACTCTATACATTTCATTTTTACATCTCGTGAAGCGTAGACACTTAACTATTTTACGAACTTAAAATAAATTTCGTATTTCAATAAATCGATTAAATGCGAATTTATTTAGGAAGGTGAGCTTAACACCTTTTCAGCGGAATTTTTTAAAAAAAACTTATTTTAAAAAATGTGCTGTTTATTTTCCTTTGATTTTTGGACACGTAAACCTTTAATCCTTTCCTTTTTTAAAAAAAACTTATTTTAAAAAATGTGCTGTTTATTTTCCTTTGATTTTTGGACACGTAAAACTTTAATCCTTTCCACTCCTTTTAAAAAAAGAATTTTGGAAAAATAATAATATTTTGTATTTTTTTAAAATTTTTTAAATGAAGCTTCCGAATACACTTCTCACATCTCAGATATTTTAAAATGTAGTTTTGGCAACAATTTTCCTTTCTTATTGTTGTTGATAGATTTTTGATGAAATTGCATCATTTTGAATAGTTTCATTCTTTTAAAAATTTCGGATTGGCAACAATCTTTAATCGTATTTCTTATGTTACTGTTTTTAAGAGACTGAAAAGTTTAAGAAATTAAAAAGTTATTTCTTTTTGCAACGGTCAATTTTTTAATTACTTTATTAAGATAATTAACATTTGTATCAAGGGATATTGCTTATTTCATTGTAATATTTTATACAAGTTAAATGGCTGCGATGTGACTGCTGACACATTTCCTCAGAAGATTACCTAAAGTATCATAACATTTCAAAATTTCAGAAAAAG
>KK112054.1:62948-80854 GCA_000611955.2 Stegodyphus mimosarum | reverse complement strand
TATTTTATTTCGTTGTATGCTTTTTATATGTAATACATTTTTAACTGAATATTTTTTTCCGTTGTTGTTTGTTTCTTTTTCGATAAAATTGTTCTGCAGAGTAAAATTCTGTGCAGTTTTCAAATTTAATGTTTGCTGTTCTCTTTAGGCATTTTTCTGGTACACTTAAAAGCCAGACGAAGCCTGGCCGCGCAGCGGCTAGTTACATAATAAATTTAATAGGGCACGCAAACCAAGCGAATTTTAAAGCAAAACAAAAAGTATACAATGAAATTTGCTTCAACGGTAAGAATTATGTAAAATTACTAACCCAAAACAATAATAAAAAGTTTTTAATTATTTTGTATTTATCTCCTGTCTATTTTTTCAGAGGTAGGTTTTGTATATATTATCTATTTTTCTTATATAAAACACTTCTCTGCATAAATACCTACGCTAAAGCAGAAACAGGTATCAACAAGAATTATGATGCGTTCTTTTATGATAAAATAAAAGAAATATACATGTGTTATAACTTTTTTGAACTATTGTTTGCATCATGTGTTTCGAGGAGATCATGTGAACATCAAATATTAAAATTTGAAATAGGGTTTAGACCAAAAGGTCTTATTGAGTTTCTGAATTTTCTTTCCGTTTTCCATTCTCGTGTATTGAGAATAAGAAAGCATTGAAATTTAAAAGCAAATACGCATATTGCAGAAAGCAAACATAGCAGAATATATCCTTATTGTTTTCTGATCCTTTCATCTTGTTTTGGAATTCATCCAAATTTGATTCATATTGAAATATCTAGTATTTGTAAAGCAAGGAACGATGTCTTCTTCTTCCTCTGATGAAGATATCCGAAGAAAGGGAGCTCCGGTTACATAACAACAAAATGTCAAATATAAAAAAAATACTCTTGCAGAAAAGATATTTTTAGTTTTCTCAGCAGTGTAAAAATAATGAATATTCACAAATAAGCAAATCGATAAAATTATTTGTTAATTTTTGAAGGAAAAACTATTTATAAGTCAAAAGGTAAGAACATATGTTTTAACTTACGGCATTTTTAAAGTTTATATAGTTAGGAAAGAACATTGTATGACAAGAATATTATACGGGAGCTTAAGTTATATATATAGTTATATAGCTCCAGTATCAAATGTAGTTATAAAGCAAATCGCAAGTTTTCTTGTGAAAATTTTACAATTATTTTTTTAATAATTCTAATTAATTGGAAGCCAAGTAACTTAAGTTTCATTTTAGTGGTTTACAGATTTGAAATCAAATACATGCTATTTCTTTACGTAAAAGAATACATGCATAAAAAAGAATAATTTATATCGTGTGTAGCTCATTCGAAACGAATTCCATTTCACATAGCAACTAACAAATAGTTATTCGAAAAAGTTTCGGTGAAAACGCATCCAACTTAAACCAATTTAACTGTTCCAAATCGTTTCCTCTTTGCAGACGGTGTACAATACTGGCAGAAGATTGAAAGGCACCTTGGCGAGGAAAACGGCTTGTTCTACTATCATTACATGGGAAGAGTTTTCTCGTGTTTTGTTTCAGACAAAATAGGATTTGAAAAAAGTGAAGAAAGCAGAGCAAAACTCTTCCGAAATGCCTTTGTCTTCAAAGCTGTATGAGCTTAAGCAAAAGTGAAAAAAGTAACATTGCGTTCCCCATCTGAATTGTTATTTTTGGCGTTGCATGCTTAGATATTCTTTCTCAGGTGCTGTGGATATCTTGTGTTTATTGGAATATTGTGGAGATTTAATGCTCGTTATTGCAAAGAACAAAACTTCGAATATAATACAATTTTAATTTAATAAATTTCATTACTTGCAAGAGCAAACACACATGTGACATTAACTAACATTAAATACTATGAAAACAAAATTCTAGTTATTTCACTGACACTCTTGATAGGCAACCTTTTCATTTGCATTTAACTTATTTTATACAAACGTTAAACCAAATGCGTTTTAGGGTATTAAAAATCATGTTAATGTAAAAAAAAATATTAGTCCAAAGGGGATTTGTGCTTGAAGGACTGTTGTTTTCGTTTTGCGATTTTGCGTTGGAAACATTAAAAGTCTGAATCACCTTTCAAACTGTTGCCACGAAATCTTGCAGCGCTGTATTATATTTAAAGAAATTAAATAATGAAGAATCTGCATAAATGTATATATATTTCTCCAAATGTGATAAAACAATGGTACCTAGAGCCATCCAATTTTGAATAACGTACGTTTCCACCCGATTATGAGCATCTGGAAGCCCGAATTTGGAATTTGTTTTATTTTCTATTTCAAATTTTGTAAAACTTCTTTTAACGAATTTTTGATGAACAAACTCAAACGATTTAAAAGCGAGCAATGGCAACACTCTACGGGGAAAAACACCTTTTTTATCTAAAGCGCGCGGAACTGTGTATCGGAAATTCTAAAGCTGTACTCATTTAAAAATTATTTTGCGGTATTGCTGTTGAACTAAATTTTATGGTTTAAGTGCGAAGAACATGATATTTAATAAATAAAGGTAACACACAAAATGTTAAAAAATGCCCCTTTGGACGTAATTTAAAATCTGAAACCTTTCAGATTTTTTTTATTGACTTTTTTTTCAATTCTTAGTTGCATATGCACCAGAAAATCACGAAAGGGAGAATGTGATAATTGTTCATATCCTCCCCCATTGAAAGGGCGAATGGGAAGAGATGCAAGACCTAGACGTTTAAAACAAGTGGTGACGTGTTATAAACAAACTACATTTTAGTTTGGGCGCCAGCGTAGAATCTATTAGGTCCTACAAAGTAAGGAACTGTAAAACTCAACAGCATCTTTGCCGAAATTCAAATCGCGGATTTTCCATGTGGCAGCTTGTGCTAACTAGATACACTACGCATGAAAAAGGTGATGCCATATTTTCATGCAAAATGCTAAAACCATAATATTATTTGACCTAATCAAAAAGAACAATAAACGATTTAAATAAATGGATTTCTTACTAAATTCCGGATAATTGGAAGTATGTTGTCCATTAGAGAAGCCCACGAAATTAAATCAAATGTAACAAAAATATACTTACTGGAATATACAACTTCCATTCCTTTTTCTAAAACACTCAAACTATGCAACCTCCATGAAATCAATTAAATTTTCTAACACACATGAAAATGGCTTTCTGTGTTTCGTGTTAGAATTTTAGCTCGCATCTTAGTATAAACGTATTTCATACATAAGTGAACAAAGAAAGAAATTGTGACAAGCGTCTTGTTCAAAGACACCTGAGATGGACGATGCGATATTCGTTATCTTCTTGATGTTATCTTAACCTACTTTTAGGCGGAAGTAAAATCTACAAAATTTACGTTAATCGCTTAAGATAAGTTTCTGCATGTTTTAGTAACAATGGAGTTTAGACTACATTAAACCCGTCACTCATTTCCTGTAAATTTATGACGTTAAATTATGTACAGAATTATGTTGCTTTCTGTGTCACTGAGGAGGTAAATAAAAAAGAACTACAAGCGCTTTAAATCGCAAGAAAGAAGTTCTGCTTTTCCGCATGGCTTCATTTTTCTAGGTCATACTGAAGGTACTGAATTTTTTTCAAACAAAAACCTTTGTTTTACTTTAAAATTAAGTGTTGTCAAATGATGGATTAATATGAGGATTTTTGATAACCTAACAAACTTAACAAGAAAAACCGAATGAGCTATCTGCAACAATCAGAAATTCATCTATATGGTTAAATATCTAATAAAAATTTCATTAACGTTTTTACTTCTTTGTACGAAGTAAAAAGGAAGTATTGTAATCACGAAAAATTTCGTGTATCATATTTCAACGAAAATTTCCAATTTGACCGCTATTGAATGCAATTTTACGATATATTTGAGTGACATCCGTACACAAGGACAGAATATGAAACTCTTTCCTGCCCAAAAGAACTATAAAACTGATTTAAAATGGATTTTGAAGAGATTGTTTCGTGGCGCCTATGCGTAATATATGCATGTATCTCGTCTAACTCAAAAACGAGCAGCCGCAGATATATGTGTATATATACATATATATCTGTTACCCGGCTCAGTGAGCTCAGTTTCTTTGTTCTTATATGTTTGTAAATTGTGCATTTTTTGCTTTAAAATGATTGAATTATTGAATTATGTTGTTCTTATCTTCCGGTTAAGGTTTTTATGCCTTTAGTTAACCTGCATGTTATAGTTCTACAATTATCAACAATTTAAAAGTTGTTTAAGTGCGGCTAAGCCTAATGTTTTTTGTCATAGCAGCCATATTTGTTTACATTTGAAAGTTAGCAGAATAGTGGGTTTTTTGCGAATCTAGAGAAACTAAGTTTCGCAACAACAAAGATAACGTCTTCTTTTATTATTGCGATTTAAATCATGCTTAACCCATTCTGGAATTTATTCGAGGAAATATGCATTTAAGATCTACTTCGTAATTTTTAATATAGATATTTTGAATTTTTATGTATTTTTGCCATGCCGCGAAGTAAGAACTGAACTAATTGAGTGAGAAATACTGAATCGTCTGTGAAAAACTGTTTCTTTTCTTTTTGTTTGTTTAATTTCTTTTACACGTCATTTTAAATTTATTACAGTATTTGAATAGAACATGTGGCAACGATTAGGTAATTCTTCAGATGATATACATAATTTTTGTGAATTCTGAGTTATAAAATGAATGACGCTGTTAAGTGAACATAGCGCCAGAGTGTCGCTACGGTAAATAAATATAGTGAATTAAGTGCATTTCACTCTGTTGTGGTTTATGCTCTATGGACGAAGTAGATTTAATTCAATCCAATAAGTTTAAATGAAATGCAAAATGCGTATAATTTAATATTTCGTACAAGGAAGTCATGCCGCATCTGGTTTTTAAGACATTCTTTAAGAATAACATAGATTAGTTTAATTGGAATTTGGCATTTTAAGGTTATATATATTTTGAAAACATATTTTTAGATGAAATTTGTTTCTAATCTATTACGTTATAATAACATGCTTTACAAAAGAACAGTGACAATCTGCTGTGAGTTTTAAAAATTATGGTTTTTAGTTTTAAGAACTGTCAGAAAATAACATTACCTAAAATTAACTTAAATAAAAATTATAACTGTTCTGCTAATACTCGTTAATCCTTTGTTGGCGATAACAAAATAAAAAAATTAAAAAATATATTGAAAAATGATATGCTGACACTTAAAGCCCTTATTTGAGACAGAAATAAAAAGAAAAATAAATTTCAAAAATGGTAATAATTTCAAAGTTCAGCAGACTGTGAAAAAACTGCATCATTGAATAAAGGAAGCAAACTCTCCTTTAGCTTTTAACAACATTTTTACTGTTATTTGAATTTGGTTTTTTTAAGTTTCACTTAACATTAAATAGTGTATTATCTCTTTTCGTAACTGAAAACTGAATTTAATCATGATCTGATTTTTTGCAATTTCTATACCTACGTCGACAGTGAGGGATTTGGATACAAATTTCTTATCGTTTAAAGTGTCATTCAAAACATGGGAAGATAGAGATAAAAATTATTCCACCATTTTTACGTTCTTTTATGTCACAAAATCTTGCATGACACTATTAATAAGTGGATTCAAGTTAGTTCCGAGTTATTATGTTTTCAATAATTAACTTATACTTTATTCACACTTCACTTAACTTTGTTAAGATTAAAAATTATTATGTGAACTTGAAGCTAATTGATAAACTTTTCTAAAAATACGTATTTGGATATGGATAATAAATTGTTTTATTATTTTTAGTACATACAATGTGCCGGGAAAATTTGTGCTTGATAGTATCTGAGACATGATTGTGTTTTTGCATCTGGCAGTGTGTAAAACACCTCTAGATCTTGGAACAATGTCAGTGACAATTGGAGGTACAGGTAGAAGTGGGAGCTACACCAGAATTTCACTGTTGATCTCACAGGTATAGTCTCACAGCACTAACTGTAAAGCTTCGCCCCACTTTTGGGGAAGAACTTTAAGCTCGGCAATATTTTAAGTGACCCTATGTTAAAAAAGCACTTAATACTAACAACCGTCCATACCTTCTTCGGGATACGAACCCGTACCCAACGACATGGCAGCCAGCATGGCGAACGAAAACGTAACACACACCAAAAAAAAAAAAAAAAAAAAAAAAAAAAAAAAAAAAAAAAAAAAAAAAAAAAAAGAGGGAAAAACGTCGTGGTACAAAACCTCATTTGAGAGAAGAACAATAAACATTGCAGTTAAAAAATATCGTTGTATAAAACATCGTGATAGGAAATAAGGTGATGCCAAAAAACTTCCCATTTTTAAAACTTCGTCGTGCAAAAATAAGTAAAAAAACGCCCGCATAATGACAACATCGCAGACCTGTTTCTCATTATAAAAATGTTAACTCCAATTTTCACGTAATAATTTATGAGCACAAGAAGAAGTAAGTAATACTTAATGTATGAAACCTCTATGTTTCATACTTTTACGGATTTCACATTTATTTGGTTATTTATTTAGAATTGTAATTAAAATTGCTTTTTATTTCCCGTGCAACGCAGACGATTTTTGAAGAGAAAGTTACGTCGAAAAAATAAAAATAAAACAGCGCGTGCATTTAATGTTTAATAAATAAATATCTCGTTATTACTGTTGCCATCCAGAAAAATCTAGAAACATCGAGGTTGTTCTAGTGATAATTAAAAAGCTTATAAAAGCCGAATTGAAACACCTCATCTCAGTTGTAGTTGTAGCTGCTTAAAGCGAGCTGTTGTTTGCTGTAGCGGTTTCGCTGTGAGATAGAATTAGTTTATCTGTTTTTAATTGAGATTTGCTAAACGTTTGAGATATCGTGATATTGTGCGAATATCTCTGAAGAAATATTTCAGCCTTTTGGTTTATTTCTTGCGGAAAGAATAAATTTTTGTTAACTTTTTAACGACTTGTGCATTTAATCCACAACGAACCCGTACGCACGTAACAATACTGTTGCGTTTTACGGGTTCGTAGATTTGAGAGTATCCGATGAAAACACGATGCAGAACAATAAAAAGCACAATTTATTTACAGGAATCACTATTTACAGCACAGTTCCAAAATTACCTTTAAAAGCGTCGAAAATCTACAATAAATACGCTGAAACAATCAGCAACACAGCTTCAGGCTGTAACTGTACAGGTAGCTTCACGGCAACACTAAACTTATAATAAAACACCGTGGAACAATCACCAATCCACTTTCAAGCTATACTGCAAAGATAGCTTCACGGCAAAGCACTATCTCGATTGCTTTCCGTTCACAGAACTCTCGCGTAGCAGCTATTCTCACAACTAATCACACTGCTCGCAACACTTCACAATGCTCGCAACTAACTCTCAGAAACGCAAGGGTTTATATAGCTTTTCTTTAAGTTCGACACGTTTCGAGAAATATCTCGACAGGAAGTTATTCTAGAAGCTTCCCGATTGGACCATGGGATATCGTCAATTTGGTCGCCAAATGGGCGATAAAGTCGCCAATCTGGCAACCCTACCATACACTATTTTATGGCAACCCTAGTGCTATGCCGGAAAGCTTACATACAGGCGCAACCGCCGAATTTTTCGTAACAATACGTTTACATTAACTAGTAAAAGCGTACTGAATGAAAAAGAAGGAAACGTGACTTTAAAAATTTGGAAATTAGTAAAAGTTAATGCTGCGTATAGCAGTTAATAGAATTTTAAGCTATTAAACTTATACTTTAAAACTATTTCAAACTTATATATTTAAAGTCATTATTTAATTAATCTCTTTCATAAGGATGTATTAGAAGATTTTCATTCAAAAAATGTAATATTAAAAAGATTAGATAGAGGAAGATACACACAAGTTTAAAATTGTTTTCACTGCTATAAGCAACATTAATTTTTATAACATATTAGGCAGCATTTCATTCCAAATTGCAGTGCTTTAAACTATCTTTTTGCTTTCTCAGTGAAATTTATTAGTTAACATAAAATTATGAAATTTAGAAGCAAAAATATTACTTATTTCTTCTTATGCTCTCAAATCACTACCCAAAATTTCAATTAATTTTTTCCCCACTCACTCTGCAATGATGCAGAGTCTCTGCATCATGCGATGATTTGTAGGTACTATAATTTTTACTGTGATATTTCGTACGATAATATTTTGAAACTGCAAAGCTTTTGTACAGCTTTCTTTTCTGCAACGATGTTTTTTCCTTATTTTCTCTTCCCGCACATGCTTTGTATGACGACGTTTTCCCTCATTGACGCTTTCGCCCGTGATGTTTTCACCTGTAACCTTTAGCTGATTTACAGAACCTCGGACTAAGCCTATATATACTCTGGTTTTTAAATATCTCCGTAGAAGAAAAGACAGAAGCATTAAACTAATTCCATGCACAGAAGACTTCTGGAAATCTGGAATCCCATTTGTCTTTGAAATATTACGGTCGTTGCTCTTTTTATGAGATAAATATTCTAAGTTAATCAATAAACATAGAAACTCTTTGAATTGCATGCGTTATGCAAGTAATTCATTTCTGAAAGTTTCCTATATTAGGAAAGCAATTTGTTAGTAAATAGGTTTACAGTATGCTTCCAAAAATTAGCATAAGGTTTCTTAAAAGTCATACAAATTATTATGCACTGTATTAAAAAGTCTGTATTATTTCTTTTATTGTAAGACATGGAACTACTGCATTAATATTCGCATATTAACTTCGGATAATGAGACTACATAATGTAAATTATTTTATAACTACTAAAAACATTTTCATAACATAGTTCTCAAACTTCGGAAATTACTTTCACCTGACTTGGAATTTTTCTGCAGAAGTTACGACTTCGAATAAGAGAAAAGTATATAACAGTTGTTTCTCCTGGGATGTAAAACCCGTCTAGACGCATTCGTAAAATAGTTTCGAAATTCAGATCTATATGCAGAATAATGGATATTGGTGTGATAAACCACGATATTTACTGTCGTAGTTTCTCCCCGGAATTTCCTCTTGTATGTGTAGTAACAGATGAACAAAGAAAGATGCCATTGGCATAAAAATCACGTTTCGACTTCAGGAGCAACCGGATTATTATTTGCTCAAGCCAGCTGATATCGAAGAGCAGAAGGATAGCTATGACGTCAAACTGCTCTTGCGACGGGAAAAGCCTAGTTCAGAAAACATGCTATTATGAACACGCCACTTGCATTTTTGCTTTAATGTTTGAAATTTTATCGAAACGTGAGCAGGAGCAGGAGTAGAACTTACTGCAAGGAAAAAAGTACAAAAGTAAAGAATTTTTTATTTTTATGTAAATTCAGAAGGTTTTACAATGATCAACGTCTTCCATGAGTGTCAACTATTTATAAAAATTTCTCAAAGAGTTTTTTTAAAAATTACATTGGAGGCTTGTTCATTTGAATATAAAAGCACATGAGGATAACTACCTAAAGGAAACGATGCCTTCACAGAGGATTTTTTTAAGGAAACTAGCTTATATTTAAATTTCATATCGAAGAAAGAAGATAAAGTCATAAATAAATTAGGAAACAGAAAACCGTGAAAATGCCTAAATACAATATAAATACGAGACTTGGGATTAGAGTAAAAACTGCTTTATAGATTTAGCAGAATACAGTAAAATCGTCCTTACCACAACGCGACCATAAGGTTATATACATCAAATAGGAAAATAAAGTTATGAGAGAGATTGAGCCCAAATTAAAATCATCCATAATAATAATTATGTCCACAAATTATTCAGAGTAAAACATATCAAATTATTATTACTTCGTGAAGAAAAAAAGTCTGCTTGGGGGGGGGCAAAAATCAATAATGCTTTAAAATGAAGTTGTTGAAGAAGGATTTATCTTAAAAATATTAGACAATTAAGCCTAAAGTATTTTTTAATGTAACAGGGTAAGCTTAAATGTATAAGAATTACGCTCACAATACAGAGCATACAAGTCATATACAGTAAACGCACACTAAGACTCATTTTTCCAGATAAACTTGTTCTCCTGTGATGTGACCTTCTTAGAGAGGTAATGTTGAATACTGATAATTATTCATATTCTCAGAAATATTGGTTACTTTAGGAGGTGATCATCTTAGGAAGATGGCTGTTATAAAAAGATTCATTCTGTTTAGAACGAGCTGTTCAAATTGTTATACCAAACATAAGATGGAAAATTGCTGTAACATTATTCCATCATAACTTAGCACCATGTGTAGACTTTTGCGCTTATTTAGCAAAGAATACTAATTATTCAAGGTATAGTTTTAGATTTTTTCACTGAATTGCTTTCTCAAAAAATTTGCAATTTTTAATAATAAGCTCATTCCATGACAATAATTAGTTGAAACATCAGTCAAAAGTACACTTTGTTCTTTTAAATAAGTTCAGTGCTGATTAGACTTCTTTAATGTGTCCATGAGGCATTACACACGACCATGTGATTGACCCTGTCTTCTTCAGCAAAGAAATGACTGACTACAGTACGTTCTTGAAAATCCACTTCAGCCAATTACAACCAACATAGCTAAATATGATTTACCAGATAAACGCGATATTTACTATCAAACACAATTTCCATAATGCTTCTGCAAACAATGATTTAAAATTTGGGAACCAAAACTTAAAATTAACCAATAGGGATAAAGCTTAACTGAAACTAAATCACTTTGAGCCAGACATTCATCTTTCGCATTCTCTCCCGCTCTTTCTCGCACTCCTCTACTGCCAATTTGTTAACGCTCGCTGCTCCCTTTTTTATTAAAATATCTATTTAAAAAATCTAAAAGGTACCGGTGTAATTCTTCAAGAACAGGTGCGCATACTGCGCCACTTTATCTGTATTTTTATCAGAAGTATTTGTCGACAACAAAAGAATATTTTAGCAAGAAATAAAATAATTGTTCTTTGACCATGATTGCAGGTATATCAGTAATCTCATTAAAATTATTACATATATACATAGAAGACTAGAATGATCTCTCATTAAAGTGACAACTCGTAACAATGATCAACGAAAAAAAATTAACAGATGAAGATATACCAAATCTACTTCCTTTATTGCGATTACTCCTTATTACGATAATATTGTTAAGACATGAATAATCATCATAATGAGAAGTGACTGTACTTACTGTCTAATCAGATTTCAAACCGGTAGTATTTCTATAATTACGTAAATACTTTATCATTACATTTACTAGCGGAACCATTAACTCCTACTGTTTAATGTGCTTTTATTTTTAGTACCTACAAGATTATTCATAAAAGAGTCTAGTTCAGAAATTAAAATGCATAATTACGAACTTAAGAACAAAAACAGTCTCCTTTTATCAATAATCACCAAAGTGTGAAACAGAAACAATTAAAAAATATAAAACGCTCTAAGTTACAGAAATGCAAATCAGCCTTCAACAAACATACCAATCTTTTCAATCAAACACAATTTTTTAACAGACATTACTGAAAAATTGCACTAAAAATATTCGAAACCAAAAAAGAAATACTTTGAAAAAGTGTCTCCCCAGGGATTATCAGACGACAAGAATTTGCAGACGTATAACTGAACCGACCACTGAAAACTCTTCTTTCGAACTACCGCTTTCTAATCCCTTGAGATGTCCTGCGGATGTCAAGGGGGTATAAATGTGTGGGGGGAAGGGCCTGAGAATATCTTTGTTTTTGTCCTCTGGGAGATGGAAAGTATTGTTTAAGAAGCCGAGATTTTGGTAGTCTTTGAAAACTTAGATGAGAACTTTGCAGATGCTTTTAAAAATATTCTAGGTATTATGCTTTTAAGTTTTATGAAATGCTCTGGGGAGCGCCATTGTTTGAGGAATAAAAATAAATAAGTTTATACCAGTGATTTTCGACTATTTTTAGCCTCCTTTTAAAACATATTTTAATCCGTATCTTTCATGTACTATTACAGTTAGTCAAACATAATAAAGACTATTCTTTCAGTTTGCGACAGCATGCATATTAAAATATCATTAAAAAGGAGAAAGTTTGTAAAAGTACACTTAAAGAAGTTAATCTTAGAAATCTAAAAGTGTAATGCACAATTTACATTCGAAATCAAAACATCCATGATTATTCTGAATAATATGAGAATTGCACGCGCGCGCGCACGCACGCACGCACGCACGCACGCACACACACACACACACACACACACACACACACACACACACACACACACACACACACACACACACACACACATATATGTGTGTGTGTGTGTGTAAGATATTATAAAATACGATGGCTATGTTGAGAAATAATTGGCAACCTTAAAACTGACTATTCTAAATTTGGTGTTCTTCCCCATTTGGTGTTCTTAAATTCATCTGTTCTCCCAAATTCGAGATCTTTCCAAGTTACATAATGCTGCTTGAAAAAGGGAACTGAAACTTAAAATTAACTAATAGCAGCTCAGCTTTACATATGTACCTACGTAGTACAAATACTGCTTCGCCAGCAATTACGCCTTCCTTTTTTCCTGACTACTGCCATGCAAACAACTCTGCACCGCTATGCTTTCTTGCCTAAAATAACGTCGTACCTTTTTCCTGTGTATATAAAAATTATTGTAATTGCTTATGATTAAAAGTTATATTATTTATAAATAAGTGTTCTGATGTGCCTAAAAATAAAGATGGTGATTCGCCGAAATTAGTTTTGTCAACATCTTCTTCCTGCCTTTTCATTCAGCCATCACGACTACACAGTAAAATATGAGATATATATATATATATATATATACATGGTGGTCAAAAAGAAACTTCGCCAACGTCTGCACTTCTAGCGTCCGTTCCGGTTAACCAATGAAGATGAGATTGCAAATACAGTTATTCGACGTATGCGCTCGAGGTTCTGTGAACGGCAACACAGGGGCGCTCACGGTTACGGTTATAGTTTCAGAAACTCGAAAATGTCGAATGGCAACGCCAACGTTTTCCTGTCGCAAAATGTTCAGCGCATGCTAAAACCTTAAATAGCGTTGGAATGGTACCGATATGTCCAAAAACTGGCGTGTTATGCATATCCAGGAAAGAGTTCTGAAAACCGGCCAACGAAACACGAGCTGGGCGCACGCAGAAAATTTGCATATGACAGAGACAAGACACCAATCAATAATGACAACACATATCAGACAAAAGAATACCTTTGTTTATATCAAATATTTTCCACATGGGTGCCATCACAGGCAAGCATGCATTGCATCGGGAGACGGTGGACAATGCCGCTGAACGCAACATGGTAGGAGGGATGTTTGCAATCTCACGCCGTATAGAATCCTTTAAATCCGAGAAAGTTTGCGGATTGCAGAGGTAAACTCTGGATTTGGGATATCCCCAAGCCGGCTATGGAAAATATATTTTTCACTCCCACGTTTTTCCTGTAAGCTCTTAAAATTATTGCATATATTTTTATAAAAGTCGAAACTTCCTTAGTGAGAATGCCTGATGTTACGATTCACCATCCATTCACCGATTCATCATCCAGTATTTAATCGTGTAGTATTTTGGAACATACCATATGCTGGAGGAATATTTGAGTCTGTATGATTCAGTTTACTAAGAAGCTTCAGAGTACTTTTTTGTGTATTGTAATCAAAATAAGGATATAACGTATTTTCTCCCGCCTTCCAGAATGCCCTAGTGGTGTAACGGTAGCACAGTCGGCACGTATTCGAGAGGTCCAGGTTCGAATACCGGCGAGAGCAATGCTAAGTTTTTACGTCTCCAGCATAAAAAAAACTCTAATGACTCTATAAGGAAAACAGTAAATACTTGTTTTAATAAATTTATGTATTTATATAGTTAATTGTGTGGTAAATTTTGAAGACAGGATAAGTTGATGAGAAGGAACAATCAAAACATTTACAAGATGGATCATCTGAACTGCTCGACAGAGTATTTACATGATACAATACTTGACATATTTAGTGAATCGGGAAAATTATAGATGATACTTTTATTTCTGATAATGCCATCCTGAATACTATATTGCTGTTCCTCGCAGGTTGAGTACTATTCTTTTCTTCTGGAATTCAAATTCAAAAAGTAACAAAATCCAAAACCAAAAGCAAACAAAAAAGTAAGAAAAATAAATAGAACGTAAATAAATAAACATTATATTTTACATTTTTAGATTACGAGTTGCATTTATGTAGCATTAAAATTCTGGGAAATATGTTATTAATACTGTTATTTTAAATTAGGATCACCGTTTAACTAAATGAGAATTTATTCATTATATTGTATGTACACAGACGTTTCTTCATTAACAGCATGTTTTCAAAAGAAGATTCTTTCGACATCAAAATTGCTTGAAGGTATAGAGAAACAACGGAGAGCAATTTTATGCAACTTTGGAAAAATCTCCCCCCCTACCCCAAATTCAAGAAATCCAGCACCAGATCCAGAAATCCAGTAGGAGAATTCAAAGTTATGCTTTGGATTTTGGAACAAGATTACTTTGCCGTATATTTTTAAGGACGTTCGAACTTAAATTATAAAATCATCTAACTATAAAGTAGTCTAGTAATCATAATATAAATTTAAAGTCTGAAACGCCGAGTGGCTGAGTGGTTAGCTGAATACTGGTAGTTTGACTCAGGTTTGAATCCAGGCAACGGGCTGGTTGCAAGTTGAAAAACATAGTGGTGGAAATTCGAACATAGTGGTAAAGTTACTGCTGTACTCATGGTCTGTTACTAACGTGTCATTTTTCATAGCGCTTTAGTAACTCAGGCATAAAGACATCAAAAATAAGGACATTTCAGATACCAATGTCAGTTTTATGTGTTTAACAGAACTTTTATAAAACTTATAATCTGATGTAATTAGCATAATGAAAAGATATCATTACACGTCCCAAATCATGTCATTTTTACATTAAATATCATAAACCGCATTATTTTTAAATTGTATATCCCAAACCGAACCATTTTACATAACCACATCCAGCAAGTTATTCACACAAAGATAAAGAACAGAAGAAATCTAACTGTAATATACACGATCTTTATAAATTATTCAGCACATTGCAATTATAAATAGTAAATGATTTGAAAGGCATATCTAGTAGTAATGTAGTAATGTACATAAAATTAAACGACAAATCAAATGAGTTTTGATTTCAGGGACGTTATTGGTACAATGACTTCCACAATCCTATCTAATCAATTACATTCAACAGATCTCTAATTTAGTTCGTAAAAGCGTAGATATTTTACCTAGCAAAGCTCAAATATTTAACAGGTGAATATTAATTGGTTTTGGGTCCCACCATTCGAAGTACCATAGTGGTACTTCGATCTGGTTTGGGTTCGAAGACTGACGAACGGGTTGATTGTATGGTTGGTTTGCATGATTTTGCCCATGTGCAATATGAATACCAGTCAGTTTCTCCCAGAGAGTCTTCACGAAGGCATCTATCCTTTTAGACGTACAGTCCTACTGACTTTATTGACTGCCATATTCAAATAACCAAATAAAACCCGAATGGTTTCCTATCCAACGTATTTTATGTTTTAACATAACATCCCCTGATTCCTTAGAAAACCGTGAATACGTCGTTAAATTATGTGATAGTCACTTATTATGTATTTCGAGCGCTCAACGTTTGTTCCTCAGAATCTTTGCTTACCAATGAACTTGAATTATTTGAGAGCAGTTGCTATTAACCGTTGATTTTCTCCCGTGATCATTGATAAAGCAGTTAAAAAATTTTCAGATTCCCATCAAAGAACACATTCCACTGTTAAAAATAATATTAATGACCTTGTCGTGCTTCCATTTTATCCTTCGGTTAGTTATAAAGTTGCACGGATTCTCCAGAAATTCAATTTTCAAGTCAGTTTCTCTCCTATCAATAAAATTCACGGTTCGACTCTAAAAGATTGCATTTCTGACTAATTCTTGGGGAATTTATAGTATATCGTGTCAGTGTGGCCTTGAGATATATTGGCCAAACAAAAAGAGCGTTAAGATTTTGTTTCAAGGAACGTGAATCTTATATCCGAAAGGGCGAAATTAACAAGTCTTTAATAGTGTATCATAGTTGGAAATTTAATCATAATTTTGACTTTAAATCTGCAAAAATTATCCAAAACGCTTCTTCCGTTGGTGAATTGGATTTTCTTGAGGCTTTTCATATTCACAAAGATTTAGCAAGTTTAGTGAATGATTTTAAGTCCAATCCAGTCCTTCCTAACGCTTTTAAAATTCTATTAACATAATTCTTGGTTATTATTTTTGCCAATAGATGGCGTTGCCTCCTCGTGCATGGTACTACCCGAGGGTATAAAAAGCCGTTACTGAGGTTGCTTTTCCCTTTCTAGAAGTTTCGTTCTCCTGATAAGGAGGGATCTGTAGCTGCCCTCGAAATCGATTGTTTTGATAAACGTACGCCATATACAAGATTGTTTCAGCGATTTTGATTATGTGATAGTGTTGAACGTAACCAACGAATTACAGAAATCATTAGATGAATAGGTCAGAAGTGATGACGATCATGAGACAAGAAGTTGATTACATATAAAGTATTGCACGTGCCCCAAAAGGAACATACACTGAAGTTTTACATCAACATTACTTAACATATGCACCCCAATATTATTTTAGTTACTGTATCACTTATTATGTATTTCGATACAACTATACTATGTACAATACAACTATACATGGCTCTTAAATATGTTATTCGTTACTCAGATGAGCTCAATAATTCATGTGCATTCCCTGTGAATTCCATTATGTCACCTTATCGATTTATAATGTATATCGACTCCATGCCAAACACACGAATCTGATGTTTTTGCCTTTCTTCATTTGCTTTTATTTTCTAGGTTATTCATTAAAGTTTATATTATAATTAAAAGTCAAAGGTTCGTATTCTAGGAAATTGAGTACGCAAGAGTTATTATTGAGGACACATAGCTTAATGACATAGCCTTTTTCAAAATCAAATTCTCCAAAATATTGAAAAACCATGTTTCTCGGGCAAAGATTTGCAAATTTGAGAATCTGATATATATTTAATGAGATTTATTTAGTATATACATATGGACAGAGAGAGTAAGAATGATCACATCAACTAACGCTTCATGTTAATATGAACAAGTTGCAAATTTGTAAGCAAAAAATTTTGATAACACTTCTAATGATGTTAAAACAAATCTGGAATAAGATTATTAAATAAATTGTGGAGGAAGCATTTCATTTAATTACCACAGCAGCACAAAACATTCCAGTGAATTCAGTCCCAAAAGAAAAGCAAATCATAAACAGTACATTAATTAAGACTTGATAGGAGCCATTATCTTAAATGCAAGAGCTCCATCGAAGCACTAATAAAGCTTAAAATACAGCGTTATTGACGGGCAGAAATGTCAGAGGTAATCACAATGTCTCCATAAAGAATCTTATATTAATTTTCATTCAAGTGCAGCGGTTCCCATGGTGCGTATTTTGTACGGACACTGAAGTTATTATTCTCAAGTTCTTTGGTGATTGAAATTTTCGGTTATAAGATATTGCGGAGTAAACTTGCTAGTAAAAATGTTATATTAGTAGAGGTAGCTGATAAATGAAATTTTGTGAAAAGATAACAAATGTGTCTTTTGAATAAGGTTTATGAAAATCATTTAGTTGTGAACATAATAAAGACCAAAAACTGCTTCTGAATTCAATATTCTTTACAGTATACTTTATATGCATTAGATGATATAAATAATGTATTTTCGTTTTGTTTTCCAAGAAATTACTTGCAATTCCCTTATTAAGAAACAGTTCCATTACTAAAAGAGAAAAAGTAATTTTGACTTCATATATCTTTAAAATAAAAAATAAAAAATTACAT